>NDXZ01010385.1:0-13961 GCA_003055125.1 Paykullia maculata
TTGCAATACAATGTTGTATCCTAATGCACGTCTATAATGTACATATGTATGTAGATATAAAGAATTTGTTGTTGAAATTTTTAAATCAAAATAACATTTTAATTTTTTTTTGCTGTGAAAAGATGTACTTATAAAGTTAACGTTAGTTAATCATAAGATTTTTTACTATTAAGAGCCGTAGTCAAATTTAACGTTGGACGAACTTTTTTAAATACAAACATATATGTACATACATATGTATGTATATCTTTTTAATTTAGATCAGTATTAAAAATTAAAGGCATTATTTTGTTATTTTTAAGTTATAATTAAGATTTTATATTAGCATGCCAGACACCATGCGTTAACGTTAACATAGTTTTTTTTTAATAATGAGATTTTTTATAATTTTTAGTATTAAGAGCTGTGGTCAAGTTTTACATTGGACTTTCTTTTTTGTATATGTATATATTTTTTTTATTTCCAATTTTAAATCCATATTTAGATTGGTAGTGGGATTAATTGATAAACTTATTTTGTATACCCTACACCCACTTAATACAAAAATAAAGAAACATTTTTAAAAAATTAATAATATTTTCCCCCAATACTTTTTAGATACCCCTTGTCTCATAGCCCTTCCTGTACAGGGTAGGGCTTTTGTTTGCTGATGCGCCACATTTATTAAAATTAATACAGAATCACTCTGGACAGTGGTGTAGTATTTGAAAATACTAAATTATCGTCTGATACCATTAAGGAGTTGTTGGCCTTAACATCGAAGTCTGATGTTGTTGCGGATGGTATAAAACTACCGGGTCAGATAATTTATGACTGCACGGCATAGAGGTTATGTTGTTATATTTGTTAAATGTTTTGGTTTTTATTGTTTTAATACTTGTATTTTAGTAAGTTATATGTGTTTTACTTTCTATTGATATTTTTAAAAATGTGTTCATTAACATACCGTCTTGACTAGCCATCGTCATGTTCAGCCATTGAACAAGAACATAAAAACGACTCGTCTGGACCGTTGCTGTTCGTGCTTTGTTCTTGTTCGGCCATAGTTGCCTGAGCATATGTTCGACCAACGATGCCTGGGCATTAAATGTCATTTTAAGTTTGACGTTTTATTGGTTATGAAAGAAAGCTATAAAAAGCTTAAAAAAGAAATTTTAAAGACATTACATTTGTTAAACAATTTTAAAAATGTAAAATTGTATAAAATTTATTAAAATAAATCGTGTAAAATTAAAAAACACCACGAAACAACACCGATGAAAATCAGAAAATTATGATTAGGCAAGGCATGAACATCGGCACGTTCTCTCCACATGTCGAAATGTAAACAAACTTTTTACAGCTATTCTGCCGACGTTTTGTTCATGTACGAACATATTTTTGGCTCGTCAAGACGTAGTGTAATGTTTTTCTTGTATGTCAATTTGTTCTTGGTGTTTTGTTGTTATTAGGGTTTGCTTGCCCGATTGGTGTTATTGTATCCAAAGAAATGTATTTGTTAAAAATTAAATTTTGTACATAAATCATAAACAAATTAAAAGTTACCGAAGAAAGACGTAAATTAAATCTAACGCAAGTTCATCTTGTTTGCGCAGTTAGTTTTTGTTAGCGGAGTGTCGTTTTAATAAAGATTTGTTTTATTCATAAAAAGGAGGATTAAATACTTACTTAAGTGTATTGTGCAAGTGCTTATTATTATTTAAAGAGAGATAAATTAATTGTTTGTTGGTTTTTTAGCTGGCTAGCCAACAACAACTGCATTACCCGCAACCGCACAACAACAAAAACGCTAGCCAGGAAATAAAATTAGATTTGCAATAAAATTTGTAAATTAAACCCAATAATATTTTTGACGGTTAAATAATAAAGTATCGGCCAAACAAGAGTGGCAAAATATTTAAAATCCAGAAAAAAACTGTGTTCGCTGAAGAAAAATCGAAAGTTGACAAAAGGCGCTTAAGAGATTTGTATAGAAAATTAGAAAACGATGAATTAAAAACAATTAAATTAAGTGCAAATAGAAGAATGAAAAAGAACAAAAGAATTGGAAATATATTTACATAAATAAAAAAATTTAGAATAAGTTAGTGTTAAGTGTAGTTGTGTTTTGTGAAGAAAATATTGTAAGTGTAGCGTTTATTGCTATATGTAGTTAGTTTGTATGTTCTATGATACAATTAGTCATGTAGCCTCACAAAGCCAGCTGATTTTTTTTTTTTACTAACACCGCGTTACACACATTCTGTCCTATGAACCAAATATACTTTTTCGGAAAGGGGAGAAAAAATAAAAATACACGTGTATCGGCGATTTTCATGTACACGTCAAAATTTTTTTTATGTATGTATAAAATATAAAGCTCGTAGTGTCCGTCTGTGTGAAATCTGAAAATTGATAAAAAAAAAACCTTTTTTTTTAAATTTGACGTGATACAGACATTTCCACGAGTCTGCCTGCAAAAATTCAGCTCGATTGGATCACGGAAAAAGGGTTAAAAATCGATCCAAAGTCTTTCACACAGGCGGACAGACGTACACTACGAGCGTTATACTTTATACATAAAAAAAATCCTGTGTGAAAGACTTTGAACTCAAGCATGAGTACGTTTAATTATCCGGGAAGGTAAGTCAATAAGTATAAGTTATCTAATAATAGTAACATTTTTTCTTTGTTATTATTTAGTAGAATAACATTATATTAGTAGAATGATACAGTTTTTATAAATTTTTATTAATATCAGGAACCATGTGGGCTTGAATTAGAACGACAAAATAAAATTTTTGCAAAAAATAAATACGATAATGTCGTCAGCAATTATATCTGCAAAAATATGGAGCATTTTCAAAAAGGTTTTATAACAAATAATGCAGAGTATATACATAGGTATATACATGACATATCTGATGACAAATCGCCTAAGCCAAGATGTACTCGAAAATTTGTTTAGTATCATTAGTAGCAAAGGTGGCCTAAATGACCATCCGTCGCCTAGAGATTTTAAATATAGGCTCCGAAAGTACATCCTGGGTAAGTTTAAAAAACAATTTTTCTTTCAATTAATATTTTATTTCTTTTTTTAATATTTAAAGCCAAGACTACAGAGCACCTTAACGGCAAAGGTAACGTCGCCGATGACTCCACCTATTGGCTTAACTATTCAATCGAATTCAAGGTACCGCAAAGCCCAAATAAATAAAATTGATAGCATTAAAGACCTTTTTTTTGTTGACCCCAATGTACTAGAGGAAGAACTTGATGACTTTGGTGAAACGAATTTCGATGACATTGGTATTCTTCAGGAGGATGAACTGGAGTACATATCTGGATATGTAATAAAAAAGCTAAATATTGAGGAATACGAATGTCATAACCACAATTCGTTTTCATGGGTCGATCAAATATCGAACGGTGGATTAAAGAAGCCAACACAAAACTTCCTAGAAGAGTTAAAAAAAAAATGGTATTAATATTCAAAACTGTTAATGGGAAAGAGATTTCACATCGCCAAATCCTTCAGCAGCATCTTCTGGATCGAAGTACCTTAATAAATCTCTCAGAAAAAATAAAAAGATTTTTTTTACAAATGTCGTATTTATTTTCGTGTACGGCAGACATTTGAATCAGAGGTTAAGAGTACAAAAAAGCAAGTGAAAAACAATTTGGTCCAAAAAACTGTTAAAAATAAAATAGATAAATTTTTAAAAACATGATTTATATTATATAATAGTATTTTGTTTTTCCTAGATTTTCATACACTTTAACAGCTACACATCACTAACACTCCCAGGAAGAGATGGGTAAAGGGGTAGTGAAGTGTAGCGATTATAGCCTCTCCTACTCAATGGCAACCTCACCAAAACGTGGTGCATCCTGCCGATAACAAACAAGGCTCTGCCTACCAAGTTGGTGAAGGGTTTATAAGATTTGGCCCAGGCAAATATAGCGCCCTTACTGGTTATGTACTGAATTTGTTTTTAATATTTTCAACCATTAAAAAATTTTTAATTAATGCATCCGGTTCTATTTGAAATACTGAACTATGCAAATGTTCAACAAGATGAGTTGATGTATTAGTAAATTAAAATATTTTGTTTATAAGTCTTTTTTAAGAAATTATACACTTATGCATGTAATCTTATGTCTGTTGTAATATACAATTAAAAAAAAAGAACTCACAAAACAAAGCATATAAAAAAATTTTAAGGAAAATTTTATTTTTACATTTTGTTTAAAAATCCTTAACAGTATCCAACATACCAAATCCATAGGATCATTTAAATAATACCAAAGGATCATTTAGATATTGGTTAGAGAGTTACTTCGCGTGCATATCTTTCTCATGCAAATGCACAAATGATAAATAAAAATTAATTAATATATTTTTCCAGTTTTTTGACCTTTTTAATGTTCTTTTCACAAATTATTTAATTATTGTGATTTGAATTTATTTTTCAAACTATAATTTTTTCAATTTGTAATATCTTATATTAAAACCAATTATGAATTCCTGAAGATGCCACACAACGGAGTGGCGAAATATTGAATATATAAATATAATATAAATAAAAACGATAATTTTATATTAAAAACAGACCCTAAGCTTGATTAAATAATTTGTGGAAAAAAATTAATTAAGTTTCAATTTAATTAATTTTCAAGACATAATTAGGTTGCGCGGTAAAATTTAGTTTAATTAACAAATATACATACATATACATATATAATTTTTAAGATGTAATTAAGTTCCGCATTAATATTTAAGAACGAAATAATTTTTTAAATGTAATAAATTTCCACTGTAAAATTTAATTTCATTATTTTTAAAACGTAATTAAGTTCCACGGTAAAATTTTATAGCGAATTAATTGTTAAGACAAGTTTAATTAACATTTTTGTTTTGTTTTTAATGCTTAAAAATTGTCTTATATTATCACCAAAATATTTTTTAGAAAAGCCATGGTTTTCGCACCCTATCAATAAGTCGGATAAAATTTGTGTGTTTGCTGACGCACCCCACCTTTTAAAATGAATAAGGAATAATTTTATTGATACCGGATTAGTTGTTAATAACAGTCTATTAACATCACGTACATACCTTCGTTGACGTATTAAAGCACACATCAGCTGGTGATGCTTCAATAACCTATAAATTAAATAACGAATACCTTGATGTTAAAGGTCCAGGTAGATAATTAATTATATAACAATAAATTAGTACCAAATTAATAACATTTTCAAAACTTTTAAGTCAACAAAAAGTAAACCTGGCGACGCAACTGTTTTCGAATACCTCAGAAACGCTACTCGTCGATGCTATTCTTTAGGTATGGAAATCTTTAATCCGGTTGATACCGCAAACTTTGTGCAGCTGGTTAACGACTGGTTTGATGTGAAAAACTCGTTGTTGGGTACATTTTTTACCCTAGAAAGGTAAGTTCTATGAGTTTCTTTATAATAAAAATAAAAAATACTAATAAAGATTCCCCCCTTAAGGAACCATTTGGAATTGTGCTGGAACGCCAGCAACAAGTTTAAGCGCACATGGAAGAGTTGATGAGTTCTCCAATAATCCCAAACAAAAAGTCGCTTGATTATTTCCAAAAAGGGATTATTTGAGCTACGTTTCAGAGAAATTTTAAATGTCATATATGTACAATACGTGGCAAAGGTGGCTTAAATAACCACCTCCACCTAAAGAATTCAAATACCGTCTGCAAAAATATATCTTAGGTATGTAATAATATTTTATGTTTTGTTATCTCTTTATTAATTTGTTAATTATTTTCAGCAAGAAACACAAAATTCCCCAGCGGCCCAAGCAACGTTGGATCCGACACTACTGAATGGTTTAATGACAGCGACAACAAAAGACACAACAACACGTTTGCTCATTATACTACTCTGCAAAGTTTGTCAGACCTTTCTGAGAAACACGAGAGTGATAAACTGGACGACCTAGATGTTTCGAAATTTCTAAACATAGGTGCTCTTAAAGATTCATTTTCCATAAGTTTTTTGAAATGGCAATTTGTATGTGCAGTTAATATCATTGAATTAAACTGGTTTTTATTGGCTAGAAAACGTCTTTATACTATTGCTCAATGACAAAAACACAACAAAATTCGAAAAATGCGTTTTAAATTTTAAAAAACGAAGCACATTAAATATCGCAAAAGTTTTTTTTTATTCTAAACATGAGAAAGTGTCTAATTAGAAAAAAAAATTCATTTTATTTACAAGCGTTACAAATACATACATACATACATATGTATGTATGTATTGATAAAAGTAAAAAAAAACAACAGGCAACAAGAAAAAAAATTAAAAAAAAAATGCGCTTTACAGTGAAAGTGTCCTTTAAAAGTATGCGCCATACGCAGCATTATGGACAAATGTAATGGGTACCTTTATTGAAAATAAAGGTAATAGATAAAAATCAAATAGCCCAATAGAAAGTTAAAAGTTAAGAATCCAATGTTGTACCACCAACACATATTCGCTAAATGTATGTACATACATACTTATGTGTACATACATAGCAGCAAAATTAAAGGAAATAAAGGATTTTTATAAACATAAATGATGAAAAAAACTAGTTTTGTAGAGGAGAAAAGGAAACGAACCCCAACATAAAAGCAAAAAAATCAAACTAATTCAAAAATCGTTATGAAAATTTTTTTTTTAAATAGTAGAATCATGCCGAAACTTATTAAAAATAATTCTTGTATCCGTTTTACCAAATACATACATAAAGACAAAAAACCATTTTATTTTCCAGCAATTGAACATTGTTTAAAACATCAACAACAGATTTGTAACTACGTTATTAATATACATACGTATAAGTAATTTTTTTGTTATTAAAAAAAAAACAGTGCAGCATATTCCTTATCCACTAAGGTGGAAGCGATTTCTTTTTTTTTCGGAGAAACAACAATCAATTTATTGACAAATAGTAAAACTTTTTTTATTCCAATAATACACGCATCATATTTTAATTCGGTGTATCTTAACGTATCTAAGAAATTTTTAATATTTTTTAAAAGAAAATACCAAATTCTAAAGAATAGTGTATTGCTACAGTCGATCACGATTATCAAAACGAAAGCTTTATACCATGTTCACACGAGCAGCAAAATTCGAGGTTCGCATTCTCATTGTACGGTTGCGCCCCAATCCTGATTAAACCAACATGTTTCACCATAAAAAATACCAATAGCGAACCTTCGTGTTTCATTTTGAATCTTGCTGCCAACCACTCAAAATTTACTATCATCTTCAATTTTAATAACAAATTATCGCTTGTTTATCTGAACTATCTGTAAAAAAATGTAAACAAAAAATAAATGTATAAAAAAATATAAACTTTGAACAAATAAAGAGTATGGCCCATAATCATAGTGATAAAAAAAGTGTACTTTAAGAGTCGTAAAGTACACTTTTGTAAAAAGTATGCTTTTGGTGTACTATAGACGAATAAAAGTATACTTTTACTTTAAATTTAAAAATAGGTGAAGCTGTTTTTAACTTACCTAAAAACAAAAAGTCAGCAGGTTTTCGCAAAAAATAGCAGCCCGAATCAGTTCTCATAACTTTTGTATATTTTTTATTAAACTTTTGTTGTCTTTGTTTGGGTTTTTCGTTTCTGTTTCAATATTTTATAAAAAAAAATAAAAATTCATTTTAAAGTGTGACACTTCTAATTTTTGTTTTACTGCCTGGCCCACAAATGCGAACGATATTTTCGTTTCGAATAAATATATTTCAAACAAAAAGTTTAAATTTGTTTTTGTTTGAAATATATTTATTCGAAACGAAAATATCGTTCGCATTTGTGGGCCAGGCAGTTAATATTTTATTTTCAAATATATGATTTAAAACCAGCTAAGCAGAGTTCCCTTGCTCATATTTTGTTATAATTTGTATGAAAACATTTTACTATTTGATGTGTCACCCATTTAAAGCTTGTTAACTTTAAAACATACTTTATTTTTGACTATAATAGCAAAAGAGTTAATAAGGGGTTTTTATTTTAAAGTCGTTTTAATAAAGAACCGACTTCAGTTTGTAACTATGAATATGGGCCTAAATGTACATACATATATACTTGCATATGTATGTATATTTAAATAAAAAATGGAAAAAGAAATAGTGAAACATATTTTAAAGTGTAAAAGAGTGTCTTCAAAGGAACAAAAAGCCGCGTTAAATATTTGCACATAAAATATAAACCTTAAAATTAAACAAGAATAATCATTTGAGCACCAAGGGTCGCAATCGTGATTCAGAGAGCGAACCTAGTGGTTCATATTACCGTGTGAATATCGTATTAATTACGGGGTTTTTGTTTGTCAATCAGGCATGCTCCAGAAAAGTAGTAGAACGAAAAATACGATTTAAAAAGTAAACTTTATTTTTAATGTTCCGCAAAAGTAGTGGTTTGTCGTTACATTTTCTCATTTTAAAATGAGCTTCGAAAAAAACAAAAATTGTAACAGACTTAAAAAAAAAAAAAAAATTTATACTTCATTAAAAACTAATTGCGTGCTTTTTTTATATAAGAGATAAAAATGTCTTGAAATAATATTAAGCACTTTATAGTAATTAGTGTGTTGTTAGTGTCCATATAATGCTACAAAAGAGTGAATTCGCGAAAGCAAAATTACAAAGGAGAATTTTGCGGGATCACTCAAATCCTTTGGACATTAATGACAACATGTAAGTACACATACATGTATATACATATGCATCTACATATACATATGTATATTAACATACCCTGTCGGAATTTAAGCTAACTTAAAACTAACTAATGGTTAATCAGAGACGAGTTACAGCTGACCCAAATGTAATGTCATTAGAATGAGTCAATACTCACTCACGCTGCATAAGTTTCAAATAACCACAAGGTAGCTCATTTTCAGTTAGTTTATAGCGCATATAATATGATTGCTTGAATGGTTAGCTGTAAACTGACTATGCTATGATTGGCTGTAATAAAAGCATAAAATATTAAGCAATTTTTGTTTAGTTTTATTTTATTCACCCCTATCGTGAATAAAATGTGAAATTTTGTTCCCATAAAATTGTGTTCCCTAGACAAAACAAAGTGAACAAACTAATACAAAAAAGGGAACATCACGATTGCAATTTTTGGAAAGGGGACAAAAATTTGAGGAAAATTTATTCACGATAAGGGGTGATTACTTTATTTTCACAAATTTATTTATTATATTTACATATTTATTTTTTAATTCAATTTGTTATATTTATTTATTAAAAAAAATTAAACATTATTTATATGGAATTTATATAATTAACTTGTAGGCACATGTGTAGGTAGATATGTATGTATGTACATATGTCATACATGAAGGTTCATATGTATAAAAAGTTTTTATTCTCATTAACTTTTGACTTCTCTCTTTTTGCTAATGCAAACAGCTTGAAAATGTCGCTTCTTGATTAGCTTAAAAGCGTTTTTTAATGCTTTTTCGGGATCTTCTCCTTTAGCACGAATTGTATCTGTTAGATAAATAAATAAATAAAGTTTTTTAGCAAACGTTGAAGGCGACTAAAGCAGTTATTCATATTTTTACAGATTTGTTTATTATATATGTATATATGGGTATTCGTTTAATCGCTTAAATGCCTCTTATACCTCTTAAAATTTAAGAGGTATAAGACCCGCTTTAAGTAGGACCTTTCCATGTACTCCATCCGCATTACAGGCCAGAATTATATCCACAGAAAAAATTTCAATTAATGACTTATACAGTTGACCTCTTATCAGGGATGACATATATTAAGTCTGAAAAAAGTTATTAAGAACTGCTTTCGTAGCCACTTCAATAAGAGATGCTATCGCTAATCGACTTTAGTTAATTTAATATTAAATATCACATATTTATTTATTTCTTTATATAATTTTATTAGTTATTAAAAATTAAAAAATGTTTTTTTATTTAATTTATTTTAAAAACAAAAAGAAACATATAACATAATAAAAAAACAATAAAAAAACCGCTTTGATTGTACTTAAAAAAGTCACACAATTATTAATCACATATTTTCTTTTTGGTATTTGATCTTCAATTCCTCTAGCTCCAGTTTTCTTCTTTATATTTAATCTACTCCTCTCTCAGCTTCTCCGTTCAAAAATTGTTTTTCCTCTTTTCTTCAAAATGGTTTGGATGCTTTTTCTTATTGCCCTTAATTCATGATCAGTATCCTTAAGCTCTCGCTTTAAATCTTTGGTGCACTTTATATGTTCCTTGTCTTAAAAAAAATTGTAAGCTGTTGTGCAATTAAAACTATCGCATCACTGTAAATAATTTAGTTTAAATTTATTTTTGATTTGTTTTTTAAAATATGTCTTAATTTTTTTAAATTGTTTCTATGGCTTGGAGCTCAACTAAGGAGCTCCTATAATTAACTTATTTAATAAAATTAACCTACTTATATTTGTATGTATTAAGAATTTCAATTTGAAATTGAGAAAATTCCAAATAAAATTGAGAACTTCAGATTGAAATTGAGAAAATTCCAAATATAATTGAGAATTTCAATTTAAAATTGGGAAAATTCCAAATGAAATTGAGAAATGTTAACTTGAAATTGAGAAAATTCCAAATGAAATTGAGAAATTTTAATTTGAAATAGAGAAATTTCCAAATGAAATAGAGAAATTTTTATTTGAAAATGAGATGTAATTATATATAAAAATTAAATTTAAATTATGATAACATATTATACATACATATGTACATATGTAAGTAAAAAAAATAAAAAAATTAAAGTAAATACAAATCTATGTACATATGTATGTATGTATGTTGGCATCCAATGCAAACTGTTAAAACATTGTAGTGTGCTGTATAGCTCTACTAAAATCCCCGGTAGTAATACACGTTTTTAAACCATTAATACCTCATCTAAAAAGGCAAGCCTCAGCTCTCCTACATTTGGAGGACCAAATACTTTCAATTGGGTTAAGCATTGGTAAGTATGGGGCTCAATCGTAAAAGTGTGGCTGGAGTGTTTTTGAATATAAGATGTAGGCGACTAGCATGGAGCATTGTCACAAACTAATACAAGCTTTGATAATTCATCCCCTTACTCTTCCCATCTATCAAAAATTCTTTTGATCCACTCGTTTGTGATGTTTGGGTCGCGGGATGTAGGTATTGACTATACTGTTTAAGTTGGTCTCGTCAATCCAAACCACTAGAGTATTTCCCACAGTTATGATTGAAACTTGTTTATTGAACTGTGAATTTATTTTTTCGGTAATTTGACGAAGGGTTAGTTCTGGCCTTTCTTCTACCCAAGTAAGAATACTATTAACTTCTTCAGGGTTTAAAGACCGTGGTCTTTAACCGCCTCTTTTAGGTATTAACAAATTTGCTTTTGTAGCCCATCGATGGGCAGTTTTGTATCTTTTTCGTATATACGCTCCGATTGTGGATTTTCTGTAACATAACTTAAAAAAGCCCACTTTTCCTAAACTTAAAACAAAATAACTATGTACATACAGTGAAAATCAGTTACATATATATATATATAAAAGTGAAACTCTGTCTGTCTGTGTGTCTGTCTATGTGTGTGTTAGCTATAAACTCCGAAACCGTAAAGCAGATCGGACTCAAACTTTGGCAAGTTGTTGTACACATTCCAGGGAGTGTTTATGGGTGGTATTTTTTTTTAAAGTGGGCGGGGCTACGCCCATTTACATATACATAAAAATGAAATAAGCCCATACAAAATAAATATTAATTTTTCAGCTACTTGCACTTGACTGATTTTTTTGAAACTTTGCACACATATTGAACTCTCATGATTATACATATTGAGCTGTCATAACTATATAATTTCGTGATTAGAAAAGTGGGCAGTGCCACGCCCATAAAAATTAAGTTATCATTTTTAGCTACTTGCACTGCACCGTTTTTTCTGAAACTTTGCATACAAATTGAGCTGTCATGACTATACAATTTCGTGATTTGAAAAGTGGGCAGTGCCACGCCCATAAAAATTAAGTTATAATTTTGAGGTACTTTCACTAGATCGATTTTTCTGAAACTTTGCACACATATTGAGCTGTCATAACTATATAATTTCGTGATTAGAAAAGTGGGCAGCGTCACGCCCATAAAAAAAAGTTATAATTTTGAGGTACTTGCACTGGACCGATTTTTCTGAAACTTTGCACACATATTGAGCTGTCATAACTATATAATTTCGTGATTAGAAAAGTGGGCAGCGTCACGCCCATAAAAAAAGTTATAATTTTGAGGTACTTGCACTGGACCGATTTTTCTGAAACTTTGCACACATACTGAGCTGTCATGACTATACAGTTTCGTAATTAGAAAAGTGGGCAGTGCCACGCCCATAAAAAAAGTTATCATTTTTAGCTACTTGTACTAGATCGATTTTTCTGAAACTTTTATTATTTTTAATATATTCAATTAAAATTCAGAATGCATTTTTATTCATTAACGCGCGCCGGGCTTGGCTAGTTACATATATTTTTCATATTTTTAAAAAAAATATGTAGTACGTTTATTGATTTTAAATACATACATACATACATATATATTTTTTCTCAATTTCAAATTCAAATTCTCAATTTCAAAATGGTGTAAATCAGTTACATTACCATATTATTTGTCAACTATATATCTTTTATACCCTTCACCACAGGTGATAAGGGTATATATAAGTTTGTAATTTCTACAATATTCATTTGCGAACCCATAAAGTACATAAATTCTGAATTATAGATAGATATAGATAGGGAAGTATATTTAGCCATGTCCGTCTATTCGTCTGTCCGTCTGTTGAAATCAAGTTTTCTCAGCCTCCCGTTATTGTACGGACGCGTTGTACGGTATCAAACAATCAGATGTTTGCTATTGAAAACCAGTGAAATCGCTTAATAACTGACTTATAACCTTTTTTGGCTTATATCTCGCCAAAAAAGGCTACCAATTTTATTTTTTTTTTTACACAAAAATTTATTATGTTTATGTGTAAGACATCCCTTTTGAGAAATAAAAAACTTTTTTTCGAGATGTAGACAAAACTTTTTTTTTTTTCGTAAAAACACATAGTGAAGGGTATATAAGATTTAGACAACAACCAAATATAGCGCTCTTACTTGTTTTCTTTTAATTTTAAAATTTTTCAATATACTAAAAGGCATGTCTTACACACAAATATAATTAATTAAGGTGTAAAAAACAAGTAGGAGCGCTATATTCAGCTATGCCAAATCTTATATACCCTTCACTACGTGTATCTATGTACATACATATGTATGTTTGTATATCCGAGAGGAATTTTAAGTCTTAGAAATTTTTTTACACAAAAATTATTAAATTTAGTTGTGGACATGCCTTTTTGGGAAATTTGAAAAAAATAACTTTGTGGCCTAGATTCAGCAAAGATATGGGCGAAAAACATATGTATATGGACTAAAATTGATATCATAAAAAAATCAAGACTTTAAATACGTTTCAGACATGTAAATACATGCACATGTATGTACATATAAGTATAGATATACACACATCCATAAATACACGTAGTGAAGGATAATAGGATTTGGCACAGCTAAATATGGCGCTCTTACTTGTTTTTTTTTAATGCCAAATAAACGTTAAAAGAATACGCTGTCTTTAGAAACCAAGGTAAAGATATTGAAAAATATCGAAAAGGCGTTCAAGGAAAACTTTATCCCTTAAATGCATAAGGTCAGCACCTTAAATGTAGACCAAGCTACCCTTATGTAAAAAAGCTCGCTGAGCTCGAATTATGCATTTATTTTTCTGTCATATTTGCCATTTTCCAGTAAAATCGGTACACCATGCATTCACCACTATACCTACACGCAAAGAAAAAACATGAATGAGAATGAGAATGAATATGGTCACGGTAATATGATCACAGACAATTTC
>NDXZ01010388.1:0-12838 GCA_003055125.1 Paykullia maculata
AGAGTGGTGACTTGGAGGATTCTTGGCCCCAGGCTTCCTGCAGGGTAGTTTTTTTTATTAAAATACATACATGTATGTATGTATGAATATATTTTTTGTTTGTTTTCAAAACCAAAGGAAAACAATTTTAATACTGCCACAGACTAGAAGATTTTCTAAAGTCTCGTGACAGAATGCTTGTTAAAAATGTTTAAATATCAATAAATTACATTAATTACCATAAAACATGAAAATTGTGAAAACATAAGACAAGCCACAATAAAAACTATAAAAATCATTAGAAATATATACAAAATGTCAGTCGAAAACATTGAAGATCATAAATTTTTAATAAAATTCTAAAATTAAATTATATATTTGCCTTCATAGTAATTAAAAACAAGTAAGAGTGCTATATTCGGCTGTGCCAAATCTTATATACCATTCACCACGTGTAGGATTATATGTATGTATGTTTGTATGTATGCATGTATGAATGTATATACATATGTATTCACATGTCCGAAAGATAATTAAAGTTTAAGAAAACTTGATTTTTTAATATAAATTTTTCAGTATCATTTTTCGCACATATCTTAATGGGCAATTAGTTTTTTTTTTAATGACCCAAAGGCATGTTCTACACACAAATATAAATAATTTTTGTGTAAAAAAAAAAAAGTTTGCAGTCGCTTTTTTGACTTATATCTCGGTCAGTTATTACGCGATTTTACTGGTTTTTAATAGGAAAAAGGGAATATCTGATAGTTTGATACACCGGCATAGACAGACCTGTCTGGTGGAGGGGGCAAAGACCACCCCAGAAACATTTTAGACGGCCTCCCCCCCCCCAGAATTTTTAATGTAAGCACTAACTAATACAAAAAATATACCAAATTTTCTTTTTTAAAGGGATTTAGCCCCACCCCCCGGAGAAATGACCTGGCTTTGCCGGTAGTTTGATATCAGCACCGGGTTTGTAGACAGACGGACAGACGAACAAGGCTAAATCGACTTCCCTATCTGTAAGAACCCAGAATATATACACTTTATGGGGTTGCAAATAAATATTGTAGAAATTACAAACGGAATAACAAATATAAGTTATACTTTTGTCACCTGTGGTGAAGGGTAAAATTAACTAAAACATACATACATACATATATTCATACCTCCCCTGCAGGAAGCCTAGGGTCATGTGTCTCCAAGTCACCACTTTTGCCGACTATTGTGTTGACATTTTGGTGATATTGTCAACAAAGCGCCAATACTTTTTTTGCAAGTAAAAAGTCCAAAAGTGTAGAGTAAAATTACTAAAATCTACTAGTGAATCACTGGTTCCAATGTCTAGATATGGTTCCAAAAGAACTACCTAGTCAATAGTACCAATGTCAGTAGTGGATTTTTAATGACACGCACATGTTAAATGTCTATGGTAAATAGCATTGGCTGGGGTGTAATAAGTCACTAGTACTGGTTTCCTGCAGGGTAGCTACATACATGAACCGAATTATTTATGAGAAAGTTTCTTTATTTGTTTATTTTTTCTTTGTTTTATCTCCATTTTAATTATGTATGCTAATTTATTTAATTTGTATTTCTTGAGTTAAAAATGTGTCTTTTGTTTTTCTGTTTTTTTGAAAGCTAATACGTACAAAAGCAATAAATTAACAATTAATAAATCAATTAGAATAGCTACAATGACAAATAATTTACCAAAAATTTATGATGTTAACAGTGCCAAAAAACGATATTGGCGTATATGGCAAATGTTAATATGTACATATATGTATGTATGTACAAGTCCGTTAACGTACATAACATACATATCCATATGTACGTATGAGTTACATTCATAAGGAAAACGTAAGGAGTGCGGACAAACATGTTTATGCTTTTAATGGTGTTTTACAACGAAAACCTATAGAAAGGACTCATGTATGATTCTAATGGAAACGCCAAGCAACATAAGGACAACAAAAACAATTTTAAAATTTAAATTTCTAAAAAAAGGAACTCAGAACCATAGTAAACATATGGATGTAAATTTCACCAGCTATTTTGCATTTGCAACAAAATAAAAAAGTGTTGCCAAGTTGTAATAGTTGTGAAGTAATTGCGTGTTTGGGCGTTAAATTTAAATGTTACACATTAAGAAATATGTATTTCAATAAATAAAATAAAGTACACTAAAGCCCCAAATGACATAAAAATTTAAGCAGAGTTGCAAAAACAATTACAATTAGACAGAAATACTCATTTGTGAAGGTGAAAATCGTAAGTGGAATGGAATTCTTTATTTGATGACGAACGTTATACATTCAACCACCGGCGTAGCTAGGTCAATTTATTAGAGGGAGGCTTTAGCCCTTTAAAAAATGTGGGTTATTTCATTGTATAAGTAAGTCTATATATATTTGTTCCTTTCAACTCCTACAAGGAGCATGGGGCCATAAGTAAGTTTGGGGGGCTAAAATATTTCTAGGTGGGCTTAGCCGCCCCTAGACCGGTCTATCTTTGAACGTTCAAACAGAAACAACAAACTATTGCTCTAAGAAATCGTAGTCTCATATCTAGTCTCAGTTTTTAATATATTTGAATAATTTACAAGCAAATAATAAAGCTGGATATTTTAAAGAGATTTTTGTATGACTTTTTGTCAGTTAAATATTTTTTAAAGTTTGCAATTATTTACTTTTCGAAATTATTATATTGGTATCTTTCTTTAACAATTACGATTTTGTAGCAAAACCTTGTAGTAACAAACTCTTGCAACTAACATTTTTAGTTCAACATCTTCTTGTCAAATAATTTAAAAAATTTAGTAAAAAAAAGACAAAAGCTATATTTATTGTGATACGATACTGACAAGATTTAAGTATTAATAATATTTGTATATAGAAACCAAAATTTTTCAAAGTGAAGATGCGAAAATAAACAGATGTCAAGTTTTAATGTTTTGTTTTTATTATTTTAACTTTTTTGAAACAATTACAAAATTTTAACAAACTACCCCTTGTTGTTTAACTTTTTGTCGTAAATTTAAGTAACCAAGTTATTATGAAAAATTATCCCATTTAATACTCGCACATCGATAGTTGAAAATGCATAAAAAATGCACCAAAACACACAAGCTATAACATAAGAGGACACCGCGACACTCACTAGTGACCACATACTTTGATACAAAAGGCAAACAAATTATCAAATAAAACAAGGATAAAAGGGAGGATCATTTGTACATACATACATACATACATACATACATACATACATACATTTGTATGTATACAAAGCCAAAACTCTAATTTATGAGCAATTTCGTGTCAACATTATTTTCGTTTTGTTTTTTACTTAAAATTCAAAATAATCGGTAATCCGCCATAGACACATGATTAAGTATCAGCAGGAGTCCTTAAATATATGCATACATACAAATACATATGTATGTATATACAATATAAACTAAACAAAATGCATTGTAAAGCATTTAACTTAAGGAAAGAAAAACAAATAAGAGCGCTATATTCGGCTCTAATATACCTTTCACCACGTGTGCTCTCGTATGTATTTATGTATGTATGTTTTCATATATGTATGTATGTATGTATTTACATGTCCGAAAGGTAATTAAAGTCTTAGAAAAATTATTTTTTATTATATAAAAAACTATGTTCATATAGGTTTTTCGCCTATATTTTTGCGGGTTATAGGCCAAATAGTCAAATTTTACAAAAGCTGCAAAATATAAATCTTTTGGTGTAAAAAAAGGTTGTCTTTTTGTTTTTGCTTAAATCTCAACCGGTTATTGATGTTTATATCCAGTATTCAATTTCGAATTTCTCGGGAATATTTCCAAATATGGGTGACCTTTGGGAGCTACAAAAACTTGATTTCAACCCACACACGGACAGACAGACAAATAGACGAACAGGCGGACATTGCTAAATTGACTTCCCTTTCTATAAGGATTCACAAAAAAAAATTTGTTTGGGGTTGCAAAAGAATATTGTAGAAATTACAAACGGAATGACAAACCTATATATACCCTTTCCACCTGTGGTAAAGGGTATAACAATTAATAATTACTATACCTATGTATGTATGTTCACATGTACATATATGTATACATGTGTATACCTTTGTACTTCATCGTACTAATAAATTTGGAGAACAAAAAATAAACGCCTTCATTTTTGTTTGCTCTTGTTAAGTGAGTTTTTAATCATTTCAATATTTTTAATCAAAAGCAAAAAGAATAAAAATTAAGGAACGAAAAACCAAAAAATATTTGGAAGCATATGCACAAGTATTTATTTTATCAATTTTGATTTTTTTGGTTTTGTTAAGCAGTTTTGTTTTTCTGTCTTTTGATTCAAGGCGTTGTAAAATTAATGCTTAAAACAATCAATGCGGAACTTTTGATATTCAACCTAAAAAATATTTATCCAACAGATACAGACGCCATAGGCGTTGATTATAAATATGTATGTATATTCAAAGCCACCATGTCCTTACATTATATAAGTATGTTAGTGTGAGTAGTATTTATGCTACAGAGATGCCACTGTTGGAATAGCATCTAAATACTTATTAAAATTTCATTGTTAGTTATAGCAGTCATTTGCTTTAAATTTTAATTTATAATCAATTTATTTAACTCCTTTTTTTTATTTTTAAATCTTTTTTACAATTGTTTGAACGCATATTAACGCTTGATCTGGCATCGCTATAATTAAAGTGTCAATTATAATATATGTGTGTAAATACAGTGCCACCTCGCTCAACTCAACCCTCGATAAGCGCAACTCCTTGATTATTGCAACAGGTAAATTTTTTGCATTGTTGACTCAGTTAACGCAACTTTTCAAAAAAAAACCTCAGTTATCGCAACTTTTCTCCCAAAATGAACAGTTTTTTATTTATTTTTTACATATTTTTTTATACATATGTACATATTTCGAAATAGAAAGCGAAGACAAACGAGATCGAAAACGTCGACTCCAGCGTTTCCCAAAAATAAATCCCAGAATGCTATTGATTTTTTTTCACATTTGTCTGCAATGGGCCGAGGAAAATAGAAGAGCCTTAAAAGATATTATGTTTCTTCATAATCTTCGTGAAATTGCAGTGCAAAAAAATATTTCATTCAACACAGTCAAAAATTATATATATTTTTGATTTATTTTTTACATTTAAGTTTTCAAATTCAATATGTGCATATGTATGTATGTATGTACATATGTATGTATAAAAACAATAAGATGATTTTGTTTTATTTAAGAGTATCAGATTTTCCAAATCATTGCCGGGTGTGTAGCTGCAGAAGGAGATATGCTTCAATTATCTTAAAAACATACATCGTTTAACTTTTTATGTGACTTCTGCTTAACAATCAAACCGTAAATTTAGGACCAAAACATTTTGAGCATAATGAATTGATGTGGAATTGCTATTATCGTGCTGTTTTAGTTTTGAAAACATTTGTTTCAATATGTTTTGTTTAGCAAATGCGTCTTGCAACACTGACAATGTCAATTCATACATACATACATTGTCACATTTCTTTTTTTCATTTTCCTCTTGTTTTTCATCTTTATTCTTAAGTTATTTATCAAAAATAAACATAAATCTTCTCTTTCTTTCCAAACATTAGAAAACTAAAAAATTAAACCAAAAGAATTCATTGTTTTTAGACAGATGTGTTGCATTCACATGGTTTGCTGCTTTATTATTGTCTACTATTTTTAAATATTTTCCTTATCCCGCGTAATTATTATAAAATCAAAATATATATGTATGTATGTATGTATTGTATACAGCCATTCATTAAAACTGGTAGAATAAGCCGTTGATCCTTTTGGTTTTGTCATTGTGACAACCATAATCCAACACCACAAATGATGGTGATCCTTAAAGGACACACACATAGAAGACTTAAACAACACAATTTCTAATGGATTTTAATCATATAAAAAATATTACGTGGAATTTGGTTTCTTTGTACATACATACATATATATAAAAACGTATATACCCTGCAGGAAGCCTGGGGTCAAGTGTCTCCAAGTCACCACTTTTGTCGACTATTGTGGTGACTTTTTGGTGACAAAGCTTCAATACTTTTTATTTTGCAAGTAAAAAGTACCAAAATTACTAAAATGTATTAGTGAATCACTGGTTCCAATGTCTAGATATGGTCCCAAAAGAACTACCTAGTCTATAGTACCAATGTCAGTAGTGGATTTTCAATGACACGCACATGTTAAATGTCTATGGTAAATAGCATTGGCTGGGGTATTATAAGTCACTAATACTGGTGACTGTGTCAATAGTAAGTCAGTACAGTTTCACTATTGACATTTCCTGCAGGGTACATACAATGTTCGTTTGTGTGCACATATACACATACATACATACAATAGTACAATGTATGTATACAATAAGGTCTTTATGTAGTGTAGTGAATATCCATAAAAGTGCTAATAAAGTGCACTTTGAAATAAATGTCCTTTAATACAAAGGATTGTTTGAAAACAAGTATAGGGCGAAAAACAATAACAAAACAGTTATTTATTCTGTCAATTTTAAAATATGTATTAATTGTAAAATACTCCCTTCATTCAGTGTGTAAACATTAAACATTTTAAAAAGCTAGTTCTTATTTAAAATCTAAACGAAATGAAAAATCTATAATTTTACAAATTACCTTTTATTTCTAAAACAATTTAATATGTACATAAGTATGTATGTATGTATGTACATATTGAATGTAGAATGTATTGGGAATATAACATAGCAATGGTTTTGGGTTCATTCAAACTAGGTTGTCTAATTTTCTTTGAAACTTAAATAAAAACCCCTTAAACAATAAGAAATCTGACTTTTTTCTTGCTTCTTAGTTATTTAAATTTTCTTTAAAACTCTCGCATTTTCTATTTTAACTGAACACATAGTTTTCTTTCCAGCTAAATTATTACTCATAAAAATAAAGATTTAAAAACTAAACATGGCGCGTGACGTTTGATCAAATACCTTTTTAAATATACATAATTATCTTATCTTTTAAAGATGTTATAGATTTAAAAGCAAAAGAACAAAAATTAACATTTTTTAATTTAACAAAAAACATAAAGAAAAGACACAAAGTAACAATGTCGTGTTGAAATTTATGAATTTGACCTAAATATCAAAACCCAATATACACAGAACGATATTTGTTGGTGATTAAATAAAGAGGTGTAAAATAAACTTCATTAAAAAAACATTTTTAATAAACTAATCAACGCTGATTATTCGAGACCGATTCATTTACTTATTTTATTCACATTATTTTCGTGTAAATATTTTAAAAAATTGTGTTTTGCTGGAAAAAGTAAAAACTTGAAACTTGTCTGATATTAAACGTGTAGGTATGTAAAAGGAAGTGTATGTATGTATCTATGTTTGTATGTATGTATATTCGAAAGACAGTTATAGTAGTAAAAACTTGATTTTTTTTATAGAAATTTTTATATGATAGTTTTTCGCCTATATCTTTGTAGATTATGGACCGACCAATTAGTCCAATTTTTCAAGCATGTCTATAGTTTATCCAAAATTTGCAATATATGACTCTTTTTTGTGCAAAATCATCTTTCTTTACTTATATCTCAGCCGGTTATATTATAAATTATAAACATTTCCAAAAGTTTGATACCACATAGGTGACCTATGGGAGCTACGAAAACTTAATTTTAACCAACACACGGACAGACAGACAAAGGGACATGGCTAAATCGACCTCAATTATTTATAAGAATCCAGAATATGTATACTTTGTGGGGTCGCAATTGAATATTGTTGATATTACAAACGGAATGACTTTTTATTTATGTATGTTCGGGCAGTAAAAACCACACTTAAAATTATGAATTTATGCATATTTGTTGGTTACCAAGCAGCAACATAAAGTGTAATAAAAAACAGTTTTTCACCTCTTAAGGTAGTTTTAAATCTTGTTTAGAATTATTGTTTGTTTGTCGGAAAAACCTACTAACTCACCCCCTTTACCAATTTTTATTTCTTTAGATATTTACGATTTTAAAGATTTCCCAGATGATATTTTTCTAAAAACAAATAACGACACTGAAACCAACAACGATGTCCAGCAAAAAACTATGTACAACAAAAAATAAAGCAAAATTGAAATAAAGCCGCCTATGGTTAGTAACCTTTAAGCGCAAAACCATTTGGCACCCTGGGGTTGTCACTTCAGGCGACAGCAAAGACACTTTATAATTTACGCACACTACGCCATAAATCGGTGACTGACACAACAGGCAGACAGCTTGGTTGGGTATCAAGCATGCACCGTTTTATTGTGCGTCAATATGGTCACCGTCATCATTGCTATTTTTATTATTGTTTTTCGTCTATTGGTACTATAAAAAGTTGATATTTGCTTGTGTGTTTTTTGCCCCAAATTTTTTCAAGGTGAATGCAAACATTTTTTTGTCTTCTGTAGAAGAAACCAGCTTTGAAAAAAGAACAAGCACAAGCAAATTTACGCCAGAAATCAATTATTTACGGTTGCTTTAAATGTGTCGAAATTATATGGTGAGTTGAAAATAAAATTTATGGTATAACTTTTTTTTTCTAAACCATAACACGGTAACCTGCAGTGTATGCTTGAAATGAAAAATATTTCCAAACACCACCAAGAAAGTATTTAAATATTAAAGAATTTTAAAATTATCAAATACCTTCATGATACTTTTACTTTAAAAAGAAAAAAAGATGTCCACATGTAACTACCGTTTAACACGGTAGATACCTTTTATTTCAAACTGCCGTAATATGCGAATCCGTATTATGCTTAAGAAAGAAATAATAGAAATAAGTGAGGTTTAGTTCCAAAAAATTAAATACTTTATTTTACTTTTGTAAGTTTCCTTTCTTAAACAATGTTTGCTCTGCTATCACAAAAGGCCAACTTTTGCTTCTCGTTGCGTTACAAATTCGCTTTGACATCTAAGAAAAAATGCACATTCTTATGTACATACATATGTATGTATGTATGTACATGAAACATGTCATATAAAGAACTTTTA
This sequence comes from Paykullia maculata, assembly GCA_003055125.1. NCBI lineage: Eukaryota > Metazoa > Arthropoda > Insecta > Diptera > Rhinophoridae > Paykullia > Paykullia maculata. The sequence continues at coordinate 9,072 of NDXZ01010388.1, forward strand.
ACGCAGCGCGAAGCGAAAAGTTCAGCAACTCTAGTATTTTTGCGTACTTTGACAATTAGCTGGTATTTTCAAAGTTTTCATTGCGACATACATCTTTTGCTTCACGCTTTTTTGTCAAAGTTAAAAACGTCACGCAAAGTGACAAAGTTTTATCTGACCCGGCCTTAAACGTTATTACATGAGAGCGTCGTCTTTTCCCTATTTCTATAACCGAAAGAGAGAGAGTCGCGTAATACTACAAAATAACATAAGAATTTTAACACGCATTTGCGATTTAAATCATCATCAAAAATGCGTTAAAAGATTTTGTTCAATTCCTTTCTATCTCATTTTATTAGATAATATTTATTCTGGAAATGTAAAAAAATAAAAACACACAATAAAATAAGACACCGCTTGTTGCACATGCAATTCGGATAAAAATATTGCCAAAAAGAGTAAAGAAAACGAGAAATATGAAAACTAAAAGAAACATTTTTAGAAAACGCGTTCAAAAGCATTTAATACGCGCCAATGATTTTAGTATGTATTGATAAGTTATGCTTGAACTTTTAACGTTTTAATATTTTCTTTTATATTTTTGTCTTTAGCTATTGTTATTAAATTTTTAAGTTTTCTTACTACATATGTTTACCTGTAGAGATGTGCTTGTACGAAGCATACAAGCGTAAGCGTAATTGCCATAAATGGACTAATCTTGTATCTTGACGTACATAAGGCAAACTCACAGGCAAATAAGAGAAATAGAAACCAAAAGCTGCAGATGTTGAATGAACACCATAAGATGCTCATTGGAGAAATAATTAATTGTAGAAAAAACAGTAACAAGAAAAAGATGGTTTAAATATAAAGAGATGGATTATATTTAATGCAATTGATCTCTTTTTTACTCTCGTAAACGTTTTTTCAGCATTTTTTAACTTACAATAATAAGTTTTTGGCGGTTGTTTTGCTATTTATCTACTTTTGCAATTTGCATGCAAATCTGTCATAATCTCATGTTTAAATTTCACTCTTTATTCCATTCCTTGTTTCGGTTGCTTTCAACAAATTATCACCGTTTGCCACTTCAATACACATAATTCTAGTATATCGTAATTCAAATATCGATTTTATTAAAAGTTATTTGTTTGGAAATTTGAAAGCAGGCTTTGATTTCTTACCGACAAACGATTTGGTGCTGTTGGTGTACCTTCATTCGTCAACATTGTAGCTTGTCAAAAAGTTGTCTAATCATTCATTAGTAATGTCAGTCATTTTGTGAGTTGATATTGCCATGCTGACTGCCATATTGAAATACTTTTAAATTTTTTAACAAAAAATATACTTCACATTCATTGTCTGTCTATTTTATTTTTTAAAAGAACCAAGGGGATCCTTAATATATAAACAAAGATAAACATCTCCAACTTTCAATTTATTTACTTGTGAGAAAAGTGTTTGGGGCCCTTTTTTTAAAAGTTTTGTCAGTTTTTGTTGTTGTAGGATTACAACAACAAAATAACGAATGTAGTTTAAAATATTTTCAATGAATACATAAACTCTTTTCTAAGAATTTTTTAAAAATGTTTTTCTAATGACTTAAAATATTTACTTGAACAGTTGATTAAAACTTATAAAATAATATTTGAATTAAACTCGTTTTCTACATATTCCTGTAGACTTAGTGACACATTAACATGGCTACTGGATTTTTTTACATTTATTTATTTTTGTTTAGCAGTAATTAAAAAACTTTTTAGACTTTAAAAAAAATAATAAAAAAGGATACAGGTACTTAGTATCCCGATTTGAAAACAAATTTTAGAGATAGCCATGGTGTAACTACAAAAGGTAATTACACTTTGAAGATGATTTTTTGTTAACAATTTTTATATGTATGTATGAACGTTTGAAGTTTGATAAATTTGAAATTACGTGTGAGGAGAGAGAGAGAGAGAATATATGAATGTATGCTGATGACCAGGTCTCCTATGTAAGTGCACAATGGTGATAGTTGTGTTTTTTAAATTATTTCAAATCACTTTAAAATGTTTGACATTTGACAAATGTATGTATGTATGTATGTATATGTAAGTGCTGGTAGCGAATTTGAATACCTATAACTTTCAAAGCACTGAACCTGATACACACATTTAATATTCTTGCACTTTTTATATTGAAACTTTGACTATGCCTCATCATACACTACTCCGAGTTTGAAAAATACTACAACTTTTTCCGAAATTCCGGGGCAAATTACGGCTTTCGACATCCATCGAAATTTTATTAAAAAAAAGGAACTTCCTTCGATTGTACTCGAAAGCGCCCTCAGGCTTTTTAAACATTAATCTTGCAATTGTGATCGTCCCTTTTAGTATTATTTTGCACCGCAAAAACTTTCACATCTTATGACGCAACATTAAACATATTTTTACATATTTTAATACGAACTATGCTCAAAAAAAATCATCATTACCAATTTCACTTTAGAAATTAAAAGTGGTTTGAATATGTATGTCTGGTATTAGTTGGAAATTAATTTTAGCAATTTTTGCTTGCTACAACTAAAACTCAGTTTAAACTTTAGAAATATGTATGAAAACATTTACATAAAAATTAAAACAATAATTGTCCTTCCGAATCCTAAATAGATCAAGTGCTTTTACCAAAATTAGTCGTTTTTATGCGAAGGTATGACAGCTGTTGTGATTTACTTCACCGCTAGGTAATTGCATTTAAAGTGGTGGAAATTATTCTTCAACCCTCTTTCTTTTTATTTCATTTTTTTAAGGTTACACATACATTCACATATACATACTGTTTGTGTGTGGTAGACACTTTTTTAAGCGTTTTGATAAATTAATCACTATCAAAGAAGTGACCTTGGGAATATTCAATCTGTATAAGAGATGTAAATAATTCCAGTAGTGTTGTAATGAAATGCACCATGCAATATCTACATTGGTTACATGGTATATGGTACTATTTTTTTAGGGACTATTTTTCGGGGCACCCCCCTTAAATGTGCAAATAGGCTAAAAAATGAGATTGATAAAGTTTCAGCCGAATCGGATAACGCTAACACGTGCCTCATTGAGGATGAATTTGGAAAAAACAGCGATTTTTCACTAAAATTCATTATGAATAAGCTCTTTGCCAACTTCAGCTAAGCTAAATCAGCTTGCTAGTGAGCACAAAGTTGTGTGCGATGTATACGTAGTTTCTAGTTTTTCGTTATAGATACGGCCGTAGATCTACAAGCTAAATTTTATTAAAATAATATAAACTTGTTTTTCTTTGAAATATATGTATAACAATTTTACAATTAAAATTACATAGCGATAATAGTACAAACTTAATCTGTTTATCAAAAACAGTCGTTATTCAATATGAAAACAGTTATTACTAACGCCATCTATTGTGCAATAGTGACATTTACCTCATTACAGTCAATGCTTCATTATTAAGTCCACCAAAAATTGTTCGTTAAATGTTAAAAATAAAAAAATAAAAAATATGTACATTATAAAAAAATTTTTCCGCTTTCCAATATTGTATACATATTTTGTTTTTTTAAGAATTGTGTATTTTTAGTTATTTAAACGCTACTTAAACGTTACACTAAAACATACCAGTTTTATTACATGAAGTAAAGACGGCACAGTTGCACCAAAACATACCAGTTTTATTATGCTACTGCTTTGAGTAAGTATTGATGCGTACTTTAATGTTTCTGTTACAAGTTTCTTTGGGTTTACTTGGAAATGGTTTGGATGTAAGCTTTT
>NDXZ01010398.1:0-23928 GCA_003055125.1 Paykullia maculata
ACAGAGAACGTAGTGAAGGGTATATAAGATCCGGTATAGCCGAATGTATCATAGTTATCATCTATCGAATTTATTCTGTCAATTTTTTTTTTAAACTTTGAGCGATTTAAGGTTACTTAATGTGTTATAAAATGTATTTACTTTTTTATTTGGCGCTATATTCGTCTTACACATAAATACAAGAACTGTTAAGTTAAAAAAAAAAAAATTAAAAAACAACGAGGCAGTCGTGTTTTTTTGCTTATATCTCAGCCGGTTATTGATGGATCTTGCCAGTTTTCAATACCAATTTTCTCGAAAGCATTTCCAAAAGTTTGATCCACATACAACCCTGGGTGACCTATCGGAGCTACGAAACCTTGATTTCAACCAACACACGGACAGACGGACATGGCTAAATCGACTTCCCTATCATTAAGGATCCTGAATATATATACTTTATTGGGTCGCAAATTAATATTGAAGAATTTACAAACGGAATGACAAACCTATATATACCCTTACCACATGTGTGTGTGTTAAGGGTATTGTTCACATACACATACAGCTCGTATGTATGTATTTTTACATTTGTATATGTTGTAATGCGTATTCTAAAGTTTTCAGACAAAGCTTTGCTTTAGCTAAACTGATTTGCATCGATTAATGTTGAATAAAGGCAAATAAGCACCAAAACTGAATATTTTGACTAACAGTGGCAATCAAGTCTACTTAAGCCGAAATTCACAGTAATTAGTCAACTATTGTTTAACTAACATGGGCTTTTGGTGCCTTATTGGCTAAACCATTGCCCCTATTTAACTTATGTCAGTGAATTTGGGCTTTAAAGTCTCAATCAGATTTCTATTAAATAAATTCATTGAATTCGTTAGCCAAATGACGTCTTTAATATTTATTAATTTATTTTTTCGAAGAAACAGAAAAGAAGAGTACATTGATTACAGAAGAGCTAAACGTGATACAGGAAACGTGCATCTTCTTTGGTTGGCTGGTCATTAGAGACTTTTACCAAACATTTGCAAGTTTTAATTAATTTCATTAGAAAGTGACTCTGTTAAGCCACATTTAGGCAATAAAATTCATAGGGGCATTTAAAATATGGCACAAAACTTTCAAAATTTTTGCTTAATGTTTTAATTAATATTTTCAGGCTTTTTAGTTCATGTGATTATTGTTAAGAAAATTATGAAAAATCGAGTACGACACTAGCCGAGTGTAATGCATTTTCGAAACCAGCTACGGTTTCATCTTCAGCACTCTTTGATCGGTACTACGCTGTTGTATGTAAATATCGTCTATTTAACTTACAATTTTATATAATATACTCTATACGTTTTCATGGTGAGTGAGAACGAAATTTACCAGCTGTTAAGATCATTCTGTCATTTATCCTTGTTCCTAATTACGTTCTTGTCTTCGCTTTCATGCCCATCCATCGGAAGGGAACAAATTGAAAGCTTTTGTGCTTTTGTCTACCATCTTTATATTGCATTAAAGCAAGATGTAGTCAAGTACACAGTCACTGTATCAACCAATCAAAGAGTGCTGAAGATGAAACAATATTAACTAAAACACCTATATAAACTAATGTTCAACTAATTTTCGAAATAAGAACTTTTATTTTTGCTTAAATATTTGCGTTTACTAATCTTTTTCATTGTGTTAAGTAAAACCAAAGTAAGTATTTAAAAAAAAATGGTTAAAAAATATTTCAAAGTCTGCAGTCAATTAATTTTTTTGCAGGTTTTTGTCGTACAACCACAAAATAAAAAGTATGAACAATAGTTAAAGGTGTTTTGTTTGGTTATTTTTTTGTCTATTAATTTATAGTTTATTAAACAATATGTTACCAATATTAAAACAACTTTAAAGTATTTGTCACCGCTCATTCATCAAAGAAAGAAAGAAAGACCTTTTATAGTCACAAACTATGAAAAATAAAATAAAACCACAACTTAAACGCAATATGATCAAATTAGGCAAAGTCTCGTGCTAAACTATTCGTTTTAATTAAATTAAAAATAAAACCTTTTATAAATTACACTCAGTTGCAGTAGTAGCAAATAACTAAGAGTAAAATGAATTACACACACAGATTCCAATAAAATATGTAGAAATATTTTTACCTTTTAACAATGTTGTTTGAAATTAATAATGTTTTTAAAAGGTAAAATTGTTTTATTGCAAAATTACGTCCACTTTCTTAGGAGGACAGTTGTTAAATGTATGTTTGCCATATGAAAAATTAAATGGTGAAGCGGAAAACATATTAAGAATAGCAGTTGTTTGGTGGAGGCAAATTCTTTATTTGTGCTCAAGACTACCTTTAGGATAAGTTTAAAAGATTTTAAAAGGAATTGACAAAACCTCCCAGAATATAATTAGAGGGTTACTTAATTGAATTACAGTAGAATAAAATTAAAGCTATATTTTTTGTTGATTTATTACTCAAGGAATTTCACTTATTTGTGCGGTATTAGAAAATTATGTAATGGAAAGAAGGATGAAGAAGTGTTTGTTGATATTTGATTTAAACTTTTTTTTAAGTCGCCTTGTTTAAAAATACCATTCTGTATGCATGTCTTTTTTCCTTTACTTGACTGGATTATACATATGTATGTTTAAAAAGGCATTTGCTTCCTATAGCTTTTAAACAAAAAAAAAGAGACATTTGTCTCTTCCTTCGTTGTAGTTGCAACAATGCAATATGATGTACTTATAAGTGCTTTTGGCCATACACGCAATCTCAACATTTTTGAGATGGTAACCTGGCCACTGCAATTATGCACATGATTGCCACAAGAATTGTTTAAGTACGTCTCTGACAAGTGATCCAAACATATAAGTGCATTAGAGTGACAATGGTTTATATGAAATAAATTTATGTTTGAAATTTGAGGGGTGCCGGCCGGAATATTATAGGTCTAAGACTTCAGTGCTGAAAATTTAAGCCAAATCGGACAACCTTTAATGGGCGCGCATCGAGGTCAAAGGTCAGATATATGCAAATTTTGCAATTTATATGAAATACATTTTTAAAGCTCGTTTACCTTCTACATTATTTTACAATAAAGATAGATTTAATTATTTTAATAAAAAGGACATTTAAAAAATCTTTAGAAATTAACCCTAGTATCTCCTTAGGGTCAAAATGACCCACAAACTGCTTTATCTCTAACATTCTTCATTATTTGCCGGAAATTAATAATTACTTTTGTTTAAATTTATGAACTGCAATAAAAAATTTTTTAAATTTTTTAACTCCAGTTTGTGAAGTTCATATTGACCCAAAATATGTCATAAGTTTGTTAATTTTTTTATAGCAATTCATTTATTAGAACAAAGGTATTTATCAATTTCCACCAAATAATGGAAGAATATTAAAGAATTTAGAGATAGTAGAGTTTGTGGGTCATTTTGACCCAAGGGAGATACTAGGGTTAATTTCCAAAAAAAATTTTAAATGTACTTTTTATTAAAATTAAGAAATCTACATATTTTGTTAAATAATGTAGAAAATTAAAGAGTTTTACAAATTTATTTTATATAATTATTAAAATTGGCATATATCTGATATTTGTGGGTCATTTTGAGCCAAAGGAGATACTAAGGTTAATTTCCAAAATTTGTTTAAATGACAAAAGGCATTGGCGAGACCATAGGTAGGTTAAGGTGTGTTAAGGAAGGGGAGTGTCATAAACACCCACACTCGGATATCCTATCCAACTGTCCAGCTATCAGTACAGATGGTTGGCAGGACCATAGTACTTTTTAATATTTTGTGATCATGCTAATAAATATTTTTTTTTTGCGCACGTATGTTTAATAATATAATTGGAACAAAACGTAAGATTTAGCATAGAGATAAAAATTATGTATTCAGTTTCGCATTTTGAAAGCTAAAAGTTGCGGCCAAAGTGCACATGAAAAACGCATACATATATCCAGTGGACAAACTGAGAACGCTTTTTAATTAACTCTTTCTTATTAAGTGATTGGAAATACAAAAGACCTAAAAATTAATTCACGCACTCAGTTGACATAAAACCTCAATAACGTTCGAACTTAAAGAAAATTCTATGAGAAAAATTCTTAAGAGATAAAATATTACGATCGCCTTAGCAAAATTGTTTAAAAACCATCACACTTCTCGTCGACGATACTTGACATGTCATTACTGTTCATTAAAAAGTGACTTTCTGGGAAATTAAGTTAATCATAAATTCCAAAATAGCTCTGCCACATATTCAACTTATTATAGTCATAAAACAAAAAAGGGTTTTATTTAAATATAGAAACTGACCTCGAGATAAAATTAAACGTTACAAAATTTAAGGTCAAAGAAAATATCAACAAATAAAAAAATAATCAAAAACTATTTAGTTTTAAATAAAATTTATAAATAAAAAAAGGCAATAAAAATTTAATGAACATGCCCTTAAAAAAATTAAACTCAAATATCAAAAGATTCAATTAAAAACAATATAAAGACATATTAGTTTTAACTTGGAGATTATTGGTAGAAATAATTTTCTATCACTTAAAAGTACAAAAAGTTATTAACTAACGATATTTTGTTTTTGCCATAGTTTGACCCATTTATTGCAACAAACGTTTGTTCTTTAAGTAAACAAAAGCTAATAAAACTGATTTATAAAACAATTTTTTTTTGCACAAACAATAACTGGTTTTATTTAACAACCTAGAATTTTATGCAAAAAGAAAAAAAATAAGCATCTGAAGAACAAGAAATGTTTTGAAATGGTTGGTTAAAAACGAGGTTTTTTTTTTGCTATTAAAATTACGAAATTAAACCAGAACCTCAAAAAAGGCTGTTCGTATAGCATTTGTAAATACTTTACTTAAACCCACTTGCTTTTTGCGGTTGTTAATTTTTGTTTGTTTTATACCTTAATATTTTAATTCTGCATCATTATTATTCTTATCGCAACAAGTTTTGAAACCATGTAAATATTTATCTACATCAAAACAAAACAATAACTTAACATTAATTTTTTTTTTAAAGAGAGATTTTATCAAAATCTAAAATAAAAAAGTCGACTAAGTTTTATTTTACAAATGAACTAAATTTTTAGACCAGGCGCCATTCCGATCGAAATTATATTAATTTCGTATTCGTTAATTTTATGGTTTTCGTTTTACTTTACTTTGGATTATGTTTGTTATGCATATTAATTTGATATCACAAATACTTGCATATCTTAAGGCGCCACTTAACGTTTTTGACATGCAAATCTTATGGAGCAAATATTTACTTGCCGCTCCTTTATTAAAGGATATACTCTATAAATTTCATAACAAAGATGGTTGAATAACGAAGGAATAGAAGCAAAATGCTGATAAAATCTCGCTGCTAAACGATATTTTACTCTGCAACATGAGTGCGTCCTTAAAGTATTAAGGTGGGGCATGCAAATAATTTAATTTTTAAATCTTTAATGTCGAACATTAGGAGAAGAAATTGGAAATTTCATATAAATACATTTTTAAACACCATATGGTGCTTAATATAAAGGATATATCGTTGGTCTCAGGTAGAAAGGCCCTAACTCACATAATTGTAATTTTACAGGAGAAGGTAAAAACATAACAAAAACTGTATCACCATGTTAATTATTTTATACAATTGCTTGTAAGACCGTTATTTTTTAAAATATTGCACTTATTTTTTGTGACATTTTTGTATATTTGTGTGAAATGTATTGATATCAATAAAAAGAAAACAATTCCGAAAAATATGCGAGTTAGGGCCTTTCTACCTGAGACCAACGATGATTTATCATTTAAAGTTAGCACGTCTGTATTCTCCGAAAGTTTTCTGCTTTAACTTTTAATAATGTTTTCTAAAATAGCAAGAACATATTTTTTGTCGTATTGACATTATTGTTTTAAATTTTATTGTTTGTTGTTAGATTACAAGCTGTCTATATGCTGCATTTCACTGGTTGCTTAGACCAGATCATCAGTAGACTTTGAAATTTATTACTTGAAAAAAATTCAAAAATGTTGTATGTATAAATAAAAATTCGAATATGGAATGAGAATTTTTACAAATCCAAAAAACATTCAAAAATTTCTTCAAGAAACCAACAAGCGATTTTCAAATGAATGTGTTTGTTTTTCTTTTTCCCTTATACAATTGGCTAGCCTTTGGTTAACACTAAATGCATATGTAAGGGCAACTGAAAAACAAACCTCTTTATTTAATAGCAAGAAAATAGTTTTTGTCGTATTGACATTATTGTTTTAAATTTTAAACAAAAAATTGTTGGTTGTTGTTGGTTTCTTAAAGAAATTTTTGAATGTTTTTTGGATTTGTAAAAATTCTCATTTCATATTCGAATTTTTATTTATACATACAACATTTTTGAATTTTTTTCAAGTAATAAATTTCAAAGTCTACTGATGATCTGGTCTAAGCAACCAGTGAAATGCAGCATATAGACAGCTTGTAATCTAACAACAAACAACAAAATTGTTTTTTAAAGTTAAATGAAAAAATTTTTTTCGGTCAAAAATATAATTAAATCAAGAAAACTTTCCAACATTGATTTTTCTATATCTTTCGCAATAGATGAACGAACACTGAGGTGTTCGTCAATTTTCTTCAATAATCTTTCATTTTGAATTTAAATTTTTCTCATGCACTTTTTAACTTTGGTGAAACGCTTTTGTAAAATAAAAGTGGTTTTCTGGAAATTATGATTCTCGACTTAAGCTGCCATTTTTTATTTCAATAAATATTGAGATCAGTGGTGTCCAAACAAAAAAAAAAAAGGTAATGCAAATGGGGTTAGTTTTTTCACATTAAAAATTTTTTAAATTGTTAACTCATCGATATATAAAAAACTAAAATTACTATTTTCTCACTCATAAAATTAACTCAATCCATAACATAATTAACACGTTAGCAATAGTTTACATCTGAAAAGAATACCTTAAGGTAAAGCTTATTTAGGATATACCTGCAAAGTGTTTAACCTTTGGAATTTAATCTTGCACCTTCTAGTAATAATCTACGGCAGCGAGAAGCTTATATTACTTGCTTAAAGATGGTCTGATTCAAGAAAATTTAAAAAATGCATTTTGAAAATGATCTAGAAAATATATACCTTAAAATCCAAGTTTTTTTTTCAAAATTTTTTAGTATACAACCCCTATTTGTTTATGGGTTCAAATACAAAAGTGGTTCTTATAATGGTTCTGTAATGTATTTACCGCAGTCTTGAATTAATTTAATTATGTCTTTGTGAGAGGACATGTAGGTTTTAAAAGTAGATCATAAATAAGACATAAGGCATTAAAAGAATAAATTCTTAATTAAAAAAAGGAATTAATACACAAAGAAAAAAAATATACGAGGAAAATGGACAGCAATAAACAATTTTCAACTGCCACAAAATAGATAAAATTTATATTTAAAACGTTTTCATAAGACTTGATTAAACTTATACTTAAATAATGAAAGAAAGCTTAAAGAAAAATATCTGAAGTCAACTATGAATAAACATTTAAAGCAGCTGCTAAACCACACACAAAAAAATATATACCCAGCAAACAAATTGAAAATGTTTTTAAATAAAACTCATTACTCTTAATTAAACTGAAAAATTTAATGATTTTACGATCGAATTCTGACCAATAGTATTAAGTACCCCTTTAAAAGCACATTTCGCGCATGGAGAAGTGTAAAATTTGGCATTATGATAAATTGTATGTTTTCGTATGATAATAATGATTAAAGTGCTTTTAACACATACAGAAAAAACACACGTTTCCCAAATTTAGGTTAAATTTTACACTTTTTAAAAACTTTTCAAAGTTTTGTAAGAATCTTCAATTTACACAGGATTTTCTATAAACTTTAAATAAATAAATAAATTTAGTTAATAACTTTGGTATATAAAAACATGTTTGGAAATTTTCTTGTTATAATCAAAACACTATTTTAATTGTTTTTAAGTTTTATAAAATTCAAAAACTATATTTTTTTTTTAAAGTTAAATTATTTTGATAACCCAAAATACCTTTTCAGCTCTGCCAAAAGCCACACACATTTTACTTGTAATTTAAAAAAAAAAACAAATTTATGCAGATTTGTGTGGTAATAATCTCACAATTAATGCTTTGTTTTTATTAATTCTGTTTTATTTCTAATAACAACTTAAAAATTTACAAACTTTTAGGTAGACATCGTATAAGAACATTATTTTGCAATTCCTTTTAGAGTTTTGCTTTAGAAATAAATGTTTTAATTTTGGCAACAATTTATCGTGTAACCGCAAATATTTCAAGTTTGATAATAAAGTTTCAACCGCTTTTTGTCAGAAGAGCGATTTTCGCTCGAAAACGTTTAAAGTATACAACACGTTTGGGGCAACTAAGTGTTTTGTAGCTAAAAATTTATTTTAAATTCCACATAATTTACATAACAATTTTGATTATGCTAAAATTAAAAAAAAAAAAACAAAAAATACAAATCTGACTCATTGCCGAAATTCGCACCTTAAATTATTGTGTCCATATGGCCATAGAATGTTTGTATAGATTTTTGCAAATGTATACAATTGAAACTCAACGATGCCTAAAAAACTTAAAGAAAATTTTCAAGAATGCCATACCAAATATGCATAAATAATAAAAATAATTTCAATATTCTTTTAAGATTTGATTTTTCAATTTTGGGCGTAAACAGACAGACAGAAAGACAGACAGTAATAAAAGCAACAAAAACAGACAGACAGACGGACAATTTTAAACGAAAATATATGTGGCAGAACCAAACTTAATTTGGAAGGAAATGTTTATAACTTTAAATTTTAATGATTTTTTTTGTGTAATGTTTGAAACAGCAACTTCTTTTAATGATATTAATGAAAAACTGATAGGCACTCAAGCATAAATATGCAAAATACCCTACATTAAGGCATTCCAGTGTTAAACTCTTGACAATTTTAACACTCGTCACCAAAAAAAAAATTTATGGCTGGTATATATTTATTTAACCATTGTAAACTAAAATGGTATCCATAGTTTAACTGATACTTCATAGTGTAACGTTTCAACTAAAAGTTTTAATATGCATAAAGAATGGTAACTCTATTAAATTTAAATATTAGTACATTTCTTTAGCATATTTTTAGGTAACACGCATTAGCTCTTGCCACCCAGTTCAAAAGTGACACAACTCAAAATTTTGTTGCGAAAAACAGTTGTCTTTCTTAATGTTTCAATTGGTATAAACTTGCAATTTTAGTTGTGTCAGAAAATATAACGTTTTTGTTTTTAACTATTTTTATTTACGCCAAAAACAGTTTATTTCGATTTCTGAAAAATTAAAAATTTTGAGTTGTGTCACTTTTGAACTGAGTGTGCGATATGCCTATTGGTGGCTTAACTAATGGTAAACTAAGAGGTGTAAATAAAATATCAGTAGCTAAACCATTGCCATTAGTTAACTCATGGAAGTAAATTTACTCATTAGACAATCTAACTTTGTCCATTTGTCTGTGTCTGTCTGTCTGTCGATTGATCTTAAAAAGGAAAGGACCGAATAAATTTTATTTAAAGATGAGAATTTTTAATTAAAACAAAACACAAAAAAATGTTTCCAGGAAAATGTCGTCTAATTGAGGCACAAAAATGTCAGCAACCACGTCTCTGTTTTACTCGCCGTTGACTGCAACGTTCTGACCATGACAGTTTTCGAAAACATATGGAAATATGATTTCACCGGCCCATTAGGCGACCAGAAGCTGACTTTTTTGGATGTAATGGTGTTCCGACAAAGGCTTGTAAATTATCATGCCTTCAAATGCAAAAATGTTGCTTGTTGACATTTATTTAGGACGAAAACAATTTTCAAAAGAAATTGTGTATCAATAGCAATTTATCACATGAACGCCGCAAACGACTGTCGTGTGGCTTTAATTCCTTTAAACATTTTACAAATATTGCCCTGAACTATTCGTCAGATCTTACAAAATTAAAACTTATCTGCTTGAAAGAAACACCATGTTCAGCGATTGTATTAAAAAATTGGAAATATTTATTTTTGTTTTGATCATTTGTTTGAATTTGAAGTGGTAGTAAAAAACTATTTAGGACAGAAATGTAGCCCTTACAGAGCCATGAACATTGGTATGCAATATGTTATGATCGGACTAAAAATGGCGACACAATGAACAAAATACTAAAAGGGCGGTATTTGTAGGCGTGGCAAAAAAATTAAAAAAATATTTTTTGGGAATTGTTTTTACATTATCTTTAATCCTAGGGGGTGACTGGCACAATTTTTTTTTTCGAACCACTCTAGTGTACACCATCCTTAAAAGTGTAGTACACATCTTGCTGCTTAAACGCGAAACTATTTTTATATGTTATTTTCATGTAATGTAAAAAGCAAAAAATAAATTAATCAAATTAAAATTAAAAAAAATTATTCGAATTATTCTTTATTCATAATTTTTAAATTATTTGAGCAATATTTTGTTTTGTTCGTTCGAATAATTTTGTTCGAATGACAACCCTAATAAATACACGTAGTGAAGGGTATATAAGATTCGGCATGGCCGAATATAGCGCTCTTACTTGTTTTATCTAAAAAACAGATGATTTCAAAACATTTGCTTTTAACCAAATAAGGTCGATGAGAAAAAAATAAATCATTTAATTTATTTTTTCTCCTCAACAGTCTTTTCATTATAATCATTATATCAAAAACTATCCTAATATGAAATACTTGTTAAAAAATAATGTTTGTTAAATAAAAATGTCCATAAATGTTTTTCAACAAAAGACTTCAAATACATAAATCATACACTTTCCCAACAACACAATAAAGAAAAATTGTGAAAATTTCTTTCTCTTTCGCTTTTCATTTTACTCCAAAGTTTTTTTTTCTAAACAATGAAAACTTTAAATAGAAAACAATTTGCATTTTTTTTTTGTTTACAAATTTGCATACTAAGAAAAACTTTACTATTAAGTTTGGTACGAGTGCAAAAAATATCTGAATGAATATAATGTACTCGTGTATAAGAAAAAAAACATGTCTGTAAAAATAATAATAACAACAACAACAGATGCTTTAAATGAAAAATATACAAAATAACAGAAATATTTGTTTAGAAAATTATTTAAAATTTACAATATTTCATTTCAATGTTTTTATCTTTCACTGAGGGAAGGGAATCTTTAATAAATTGTTACATTTAAATTAGTCAGATTTCAGTAGAGCAGCGTAGAGCACAAGTGTAGTAGCAAGTGGCAGTGGTTACGTGAAATTGTTGAATGCGGTATTTGAAAGAAATTTTGCATATAGGTTTGTACTCTTAAAGCATGATTCAAACTGTCATGTGAAAAAGCTACTTTTTTTAAGAAACTGTTACAGTTTAAGAAGACTGAAAAGTCTAATATCAGAGTCCTAAAATAACTCTATTTAGGCCAGGAGCTCACGCGTCGTTATCAATATATTTAAAAGATAATTAGGCCGCTTCTTTTTGTTATTCCGCAAGAATTTTAGGTCTCGCATGCCAAACAAAATACTTTTTGGTTAAAATAATTGATTTTATATTCTTAAAAAAATTGGTATTAATTAACTGACAATTTTTAAATTATTCTCTGATTTATTAATATGTAAAATTTGAGAGAACTTTTAAAGAAAAAGCCGGTTGGGTAATGTTTGAATTCAAACATATGAACGAAAAAATACTTAACGTTTAAGTTAGTCACTGTTGTTTTGTGTTCAGGATCAGTGACTTGTGAATAAAGATTTACCAGGTGACACACATAATTAGTTTTCTTATTTATTACTTTCCATTAGTCGTAAACGTAATTTTTTTTGTCATAATTTATTAATGATTCAAGGAAATATTGTTTAGTCATCAAATGTGAACACAAATTAATTTGACTAAAATTAATCAAAGGAGATGCTTTTTAACCCAATGTTGAATGGACGTCACTTTGACAAATAGACTTATTAAAAGGCGTTTTCTCAAAAAGGCACGAATGTAAACAACGCTCTAACAAGACAGCAAGAAAACACAATTATTTCACTAAAGCAAAGCAGGACGTCAACCTAATCAAAATCACTAAGAAAACGCAAAACCTGCAACACGATCGCACTTAAATTATGTTATCTATTCACCTTACGCAAAATATTGAAGTATGTTTGATTAAAGCCGTCTGCCTGGGTAACGATGAACAAGACTTAATCTACGCCTTGCTCCAGGTTATCCACAGGATAACCAAGCATGAATAATATGTGACAAATGAAAAGAGAATATGGTCAATTGTAAATTTAGTTCTGTCTCACCTCAACATTAATTATATGAGAAAGCAAGTTCCAGTTGCTATTCCTACAAATTGTAGCTTAAACAGATTAAATTTACATTCAATAACAGTTATACCGATGAGAAAAAAGAGTGCTGACGATAAAATCGTAGCTGGTTTCGAAAATGCATTCACTCGGCTAATTTCATATGGTAAAACTAAATTTTTAAATAAAATAATAACATTTTCAACAACTTTATCACACTTTCAAAAATATAAGAACTTTAAGCCATAAAAAATTCATTAATAAATTTATAGATTAATTTTTTTTAATAAGCTGGGGCCAAATTCTTGCATTCAATAGCGATCGCAATTTCACTTGAATGTGCGAATTTTCTTTGCTTTAGGTATAGGAATTCTAATTGCAATTGGTTTTATTTCGATCGCTATCGAATATGCAAGAATTTGGTTTCTGAGCTTTTAAAATAATAAAATATTTTTTACCCTCTCTTTTGATTTCATTGCGTCGTTGAATGAACGGCAGAGCGCGCGGGTGCAGGTTTCAACTCAGTCAAAGCCTATCATGCAGTTCGAGTTTGGGCAGATTCGTGTTCGTGTACCAGAAAGAGATACTTGTATTGGGTTGAATCAGCTGTTGGAAAGCCAAGTGTAGAGCAAGAAAATTTGTGTTGCACTTGATAGCCAGTCGATTCTTAAATGTATGCGGGGAATGAACGTTACTCTAGATTAATGCTGAAGTTGACACTAATATGCGTTAAGACACAAGGAGAATATCTGAAAATTAGCTGGCAAACGATCATGGAAAAATGAAAAATGGATTAGCGCGGGCATAGGTCCTTCAGTTAGTGAACTTGAAAAGGTAAAAGGAGACAACATTATGTAGGCTCGTATGGTGTTCAAGAAACCACGCTTGAATATAATTAAAGTCATATAGTTGGATAACTGCTTTGGTGATAGGATATGAAAAAAAAAATAACATCTGAGCTAGAAAAAAATTGTGGAGGATAATGTTTGAAGGATGTAACTGGAGGAGGGTGAAAAGGTGATTTTTATTAAGTTATTCGAATAATGATTTTTATTCGTTTAAATTTAAGTCGATTATTCAAAATCAAAACAATTGTAAATTTACAATTTATTCAAATAAGGGCCATTATTACAACTTACCAATAGCGGTCAGATAACTAGTTTTTCATTATCATAACTACACTTTAATCTAAAAGTGAACGATAAACTAAAGGGAAATTATTTTTACCTTTAACTTTTAACGTAAGGTTTGTTAAATTAGGGTTATCTGTACTAGATAAAGGTGCCACTTTTTCTATTTTAACTATTTAAGCCTCGCACTTTGTCTTAAAAGGTTGTAGTCTGTGGTAAACAGAAAACAGTAATTTTGTGGCCTTATAACGGAAGTTATAATAATGATATGAAACTTTATTCCTTACGTTAGCTAAAGTTACCTTTAACTAACAGGAACTTTAAAGAAAAGTCATAATAACGGGTCTTAATTTATTATTTAATTGGTTAAAGTTTAAACTAAAAAAAAAACGAAAAATAATTTGAATCTACAAGATAAATTCTTATTTGAAAAGAAGCGCAGGCAGCATTTGCCAAATCCTAAAACACTTTCCATTAAAATGTGCAAAAAATGAACAAATTGCAAACCAAAACATTAAACTATTTTAGGATTTACAGCAGTTAAAAAAACTACGTAAAAGTGCAACAGCAACGCAACTGATATTAATTCATATTATACAAACCAAAACCTAAATAGGTATTTGCACATTTTTATTTATTAATTCTTTTTTGTACATATTTTCCCGAAAGATTATCTTACTTTCATGATGAACGAATGAATGGAGTGGGTTGGTTAAAAGACCTGCCGCCGCAAAAGCAGCCACTGGCAACAGCATGACCACCTTAACTAACTATCACATCACAAAATATGAAAATAGTTGCTTTATGTGTTTGTTGGTTGTGCATTTATTTAGCGAATTATTTATTAATGCAACATTCATCCATTAAAGAAAAATCTACCTCTTTCATTTGAAGAAAGCATCTATGAAATTGTTATCAACTAAAATGGAATAAAATTCAAATAGCACAAACGAACGGCATCACTAACGACATCTATCAGCTTCTTCGTCAATGGATATGGGATACATGAGTAAATAAATTGTAACAGAAAAAAAATTTCGCTTTAATATATAAACTATAATAAATTTACATTTATTCGTAATGCCACCAAATCTATCTTTTACCAAGTAAAAGTAGTTTATGGGTGGGGTGGGTTGTAACATCTTTTCATACCCCAACTGTTAAAAAAAAAATTGTAAATTTGATGTTGTAATGCATTTGCAGAAATGTTGGAGAGAAAGATGAAATGCAAATAGTGAACACTATAGATATTCAAATATTTCAATTTCGAAAGTGCAGTTCTCATAACCGATTTGTTATCAAAGGGAGCAATTTTGTAAAAGAGTTTATTTTGATTATAGGGAAGGGAGAAAGTAATAGCATGTTTTCTTTCTGCAAGTAAATTTATAACTTACACTTAATTTGATTTCCTTTTTTTTATAAAACTTTGACACATGTACAAATATATATTCAAAGTTACACACCTGAAAGTAGAAAAGGAAAGAAACAAATTATTAAAGGTTTAATTAAATGTTTAAATTAAATGAGAATTTTTTAAGAATAAAAGAAATATGAAGTATTAAAAAATAAAAAAATATTCCTGGGCAAAATACTTTTAACTTTTAAAAAAATTTTATACAAATATGATCTTCATTTTATACTATTAACCATGAATGGTTTAACTAGGGGAAATTTATTCATAAGTTTATATTCATTACGTGTGTAACCTCTTGACTTTGTGAGTTTCTAATGCCCAAATATACTGTCATTAGTTAACTAATGGCTATGGTTTAGCTAATGATATTTTATTTACAGCTCTTAGTTTACCTTTAGTTGGGCCACCAAAAGTCATTAGATGACTATGAGTTGGGCAACAGCAAATACGTGTTGCCTTAAAGTATGCTAACTATAGCAATGTACAGATATTTGAATTTTGTTACTATTAGTTGTTTTTACCTGAACAGGAATAATTCCGTATGTGCCAATGTGCCAAGATTAAAATTAAATAATTTGATAGGGTTTCCATTCTTTGCCCATATTAAAATTTTTAGTTAAACAAGGATACGTTAAACAATGGCTACCATTTTAGTTTACAAATAGTTAACTAATGACTGTAAGTTTTGGCCTAAGTCGTATAGGTCAGATCGGTCCGTCTTTCTGTGGATTTTGGTGCCAAAATAATTGCAAACTAACAGCTAAACCATATCATTGCCTAAGCCATTACCCGTAGTTAACTAATGACAGAAAATTTGGGCATAAGAATTTTTAAAGGTTTATAAAAAAAGGCCCGAGAGTTTAAGTCAAGCTAGAATACTAATTACAATTGAAATTAATTAATCAATTTCAGTTTACATACTTTCAAATTTCTTCTATGCAAACGATTAAAAATTACTTAAATTATTGGAAAAATTACTTAAATTATTGGGAAATACATTAATGCAAGCATCAAAATTTTTTAACCAACGACCTTATTTGAATGAGGTCAACTAAAAAATACAATTTTGACAATTTATTGCAAAATTTGCTCGTAAACGTTTTTTCAAGGTTTATTTAATAAATTTATTGTCTTTTTGTTTTTTTTTTCAATTTCTTTTTTAAACTTCAGCAGGGTTCAACAACCTTTAAGTTGAATATAAAAAAACAACCAAAAAAAAGTTTATTTAACAAAATATGATTAACAAGCAAAAACTGCAATTATTTTAGAACCTGTTTTATTGTTGGTAAAAGAAAATATGTATTAACCAATAAGAAACAACATAATAATTTCTAGCAGACCCAGTGACACCGACAAATATTTCTTTGTCGTCGTTTTATTTTTTTTTTTTCAAATTACTTAACAAAAGAAAAACTTCAACTACAATAAAGTAATAAAGACAACAACAACAATAAAAACGATAAAAAAAACCTTGGTGCATGACTCAATTTAACTTTTGTTTAAGGAAATAAATAAAATGTATGAATATTTATTGTATTCATCTGCTGCATAAAGCAGCTAAAGTCGTTCCAATTTAAGCAAACAAAGGCAGAAGAGCCAGCCTTAGAATAAGTGCGGAAATAAAATGGACTTCAAAGGAAAAATTATTTTTACGTAGTTTTTTGTGATGAATCAGGAAAAGTGTGACTCAAATAAAAAAAAATTCTTAAAATGTAGTTTTTCAATCGGGTCTTGTTTTAAATAAAGGAATTTATTAAATAATTGTAAAAACAGGAACAATTAAGAAAGATAAAGTCGGTTAAGTCCGACAATATTGTACTCTACATCACAATAGAATCAAACGGAAAACTATTTTTTTCCGTTTACTATAAATAAGTATTAAAAAAATATAAAAATTCTAATGAAGGATACTTTTTTTTAAACAAATTTATTAACATTTTGGTGATCTTCAGGAGATCGTCTTTCCTCGGAACTATGACTTAATTTGGGTTTCAATATTTTTAACAGTTTTTAGATTTTAAAGATAAGTTTCGGGAATAGTTTGTAGTGCATTTTATTTCGATGCAAACATTTTTTAATACATTATTTTTTAAGGAAGAGTGTTTACGCTCAGTTCATTTTAGCATCATCCACGTCCCAATAGATAAAGTTAGAATGTTATCGGAAAGATATTTAGTTATCCGTTTCTATACGTATACTTTAAGGTAAAAAAAGTGTTACATAAGCTTAAAAGGAGACTATCTAACCTCTAACTTTTACCATTAGGTTAAAGCGTTTAACATTGCCACATTAATTGTCCGTTTGTTTCTTGTAATAAACAAATAAAGAAATGAAGTCGTTGTCATTATGTATTTACTTTAATTTGTCAAAAGTCATTTATGTTATAAGGATTCGTGTTATATATGTTATAAGGATTCGTGTCCTATCCTTGCTCAAAAATTCTTGAAATTTTAAATTTGATTATGTTGTATCAACCTTAATATGTGTGCCAAATTTCAACTCTTTACAGTAACTCTTTTTATTTACGGCCACTCGTTATATGAAATCAGGACACTGTGCGACGTGGCCTAATAAATGCCAGATCAAAATTAATAAGAATGAAATTTCCTATAAAATAAGTCTCGAGTCAAGTTCCTAGAATAAATAATTTCGGTTGTAAGAACAAAGAAATACGAATTTTAGTGAAAAATCGCTGTTTTTCCCAAACTCATCCTCAATGAGGCACGTGTTAGCGGTTTCCGATTGGGCTGAAACTTTGTCAATCACATTTTCTAGCCTATTGGCATATTTAAGGGGGGTGCACCGATGGAAAATCCAAAATTGATTTCTTGTAACCACCCTAACAACGGGACTACACTATGGTTGGGTGGAATCATATTATGGTTATACGAAATAAATTTATAGTTATGTGGGATCATATGATTAGGTGGAGTCATATTATGATCATATGGGACTAAACTATGGTTGGGTGGAATCATATTCTGATCATGGAAAAGAACAGTTATGTTAATATATGGTCATAATATGATTGTAGAAAAGCTTCTTAATTAAACTTGTTATGATTAAAACCGATCATTATGATTAAAAACAATCATATAATCCAACCATAGTATGATGCCCTTAGATTATGGTCACCACAACCATGTTTTTTCTTTGCGTGTGGCCACTCCTAGGTGCTTGACACGTTAATCTTCTTGTACGAAACAAAATCATTTTATTAACAAATCGAAGTATAATTAAAACTTATTTTATGAATTCTACTCAAAAATAATATTTGCGATAAATTATTTGTTGCTTTAGTTTATAAAACTGCATTTTAACTGCACATGCGTAAAACGTTTTGTTTATAATTTAAAAAAAAAATTGTAAATTTAATTAAGTTTATTTTCAACATGACTTAATAATTCTAAAGTTCTTTCCCGAATTTCTGTAAATTAACAAAACCGTTATAAATGTAATTGTATGCAATTTAGTTACTTCCCTGCCAAAAAAATAAAAATCACAAACAGATTCCAGTTGGTGGCAAAACAACACAACAGCAATAACAACAACAGTCTGTTGATATCGTCGCTGTAGATTACATGTTAGCAACAATAATTTATTGCCAGAAAAGACAGACAGACAGACATATACACAGACATTCAGTCAGTCAGGCAGGCAGATTTGGGACAGACTTAAAGGCTTTGGAAACTTTATGTTCGCACTTGCTGATTCTGCCATTTCTTTGACGTTTCCTGCGACTTAACGCACTTTTTTTTCCTTTTAAATTTTATTACTTTTCCTTTTTTTACCATAATTTTATTGCTGCCGTTGTAAATGCAATCCAACATGTTGAGAACAAAAAAAAAAGTTTTTTTTTGTTTTTTAACACTTTCTTGGAGTTATTTAAGCGTAACAGTAAATAATGACTTGTCGGCTTGGCAACACGTCATTATGAATTAAATTTCTCATTTTAAGTCTTACAACAAGAAGAAGGAGAAATATTAATAAGAAGTACCTTTTTTTTACAAAATCTGAGGACAAGGTAGACACAGGGCTTTGAGCTTGTCGTAAGTCGTAAACTAACGTTTAATCATTTTTAGTTTAAGTGGACAAGTCGGTAAGTGGAAATAAAGATATAAAAAGAAAAAAATTGTTTTTGTTTTTGAAATGGAACAAAAAGTAGGAAAAAACGAACCGCATTTTACTACTACAAAGAAGGAAGGAATGATAAGTTGTAAAATTAAAATAAAATAAAAATAATTAAGAAATGTTGGAAAGAGAGGTCATTAAAGTAGTTAAATAAAATTAATTGTTTTCTTAGATATAATTGAATATATTTGGACGCTATAGATGTACATCTATTACAGATTTAAAAGATAATTGTATTGTTTTAATTAAATTTTATTATACATAAATATCTTTTTTTCTGTGATGACATATAACATCAGCCGATTAATAACATCAAACCTCGAACCTCTGCAAAAAATGTTTAATATTTATTAAAAATCAGATTTAACTACTAAAAATTCTCAGATTTCCGAATTTCAGTTTGGAGGCCACATTTTTTATTAAATTTTTGACTTTGTAAACACTGAAGAGAGTAATTGAAAAATTAAACAAGACTTAAGCAATTGCCCAGCAAAAAAATCTTAATTTGGACGCAGTAAAAGTGACTAGTGTATATCTCCTCTATTGCCTTTAAAAACTATTAGCTTACAAAAGTAATGTGCAAAATGAATATATTCAGCAGATCTCTCTTAAAAGCCTCTACGCGAGGAATCTCATACAAAAACATGTAATGTTTTATTAGAAGTGGACTCTGTCTTACAAAACTGCTTCTGAGAAAGCATTATTTTTTACTATGATGCCAAAAAACACTGGTTGTCTCAAAAAAAAAAAATTATTGAAAAGTCAATATCGATGGTGAAAGTTCTTAAACATCGATTTTTAGCGAAAACTTAACGAAGAACTGCGTTTTTTTGCATTGACCATGCACAGTGAAAAAAGACCATTTGGTACGGATTTTGAGCTGAAGTCAGCATTAATTGATACTTCTTCAAAAACTTGACGGCATATGATTTCAACAACACGCTGCCACATGCCATAAAGCCCATCAAACAATTTAACTACTACATGAGGCAATTCCTTGTCGGATAGTTTATTGTTTCGGTGATCCTTGTATTGGTCCCCTTATTATTTAATATACCACCATTATATTTATCCTTATAGGATTTTTTGAGGGTGGTATTGGGATGTGGGATACCAAGCAACGGTCTGTTTGGCTTTAATTTGGCTAAGCCCAGTACCTTCTTCATCTCAAGTGGACACATTCATCCTCGCCGTGCCACCTGGGATAGCTGATTTAAACACCCGTTTTGAAGTTGTGCGTTTATTTGTGCCACAAGCTAGTTCACCATAAAACCTAAGGCGTTGGACTTGTAATGCATCCCCACAAAAAGTACCCTACAATGGAAGATAGAAATAATAAGAAACGGTCCGCTACAAAAGTTGACGACCCCCGCAAACGAATAAAGGACCATAACATACGGAACTGCAGCTGGCGGACGTACTGAATAAGTACAGATCCGATGTTACTGCCATCCAGGAAGTAAGACGGAATGGACATGGTATCACCAGAACACCACAGCTGCCATGATACTAGACAAGAGTTTGGATGTGGTTTCGTAGTCAGTAGGAGAATTAAACATCTTGTCTCCAGGTTTACTCCAGTGGACGAACGGATAGCTACGATACGCATCAAGACGAGGTTTTTTTTAATATAAGCCTTATTTGTGCCCATGCTCCGACGGAGGATAAGGCCGAGCAGGTCAAATATCCATCTTAGTAAGTGGATGAGAATGCTCCGGCGAGAAAATCATTTGATTTCGATCCCGAAGGAAGACGTAGAAGGGGAAGACCCAAACTCCTGTGGAAGGATCAAGCTAAGGAATATCTTGCAAAACTTGGTGCTAAAAACTGGAGGCGAAGGGCATTAGATCGCGCGCATGGAAAACTATTCTGAATCAGGCTACTAACCCAAACGGTTGTTTATAGCCATCTAAGGAAGTAAATAAGGATTTTTGAGGCCAAAGGCAAGCCCACAACCAGCCGTACATTGAAAAAGTAAAGACAACGAATATTGGTTACATTTATGAAAAATGATTGTAGAAAATTTCGATAAAAGGAACGTATGTGCCAGCCAAAGCTGTGAGGGATATTGGCCCACGTTCTCTTCCATAGATTAATATTCAATAAAAAAAATAACTTTAGAGCAAAGATATTTTTCTTTTTAATTTTGATTTTCTGCAAGTTGGGAAGCACGCTTTAAAAGTCCTTGTAACACATTTAATTTAATTTGAAAATCATTCATTTATAGTCATATATTAATATGCTTAAATCATCAACCAAACCCATTAAAGGCTTTCAATGATGAATTACAAATTATAACCTAATTCCATCCGTTCGAATGAGTGTGTGTTTTTCCAGACTTGGCAACACGCAAATTTGAAAAACAAAAACAGAGATAAAAAATTACAATTAAGAATAATTCATTTATAAATCAACCAAAGTGTTGCAATTACAAATAAATATAAATCGAGGAACTAAAAATTAAAATTTTTTAACAAATGCTATTTAAGTTTCCTGGGAATTTTATTCAAATCAAAACTTGTAATCAAAACTTTCCTGTAATCGCATTCTGCTCTAATAGCGGTTGTTTCTAATTAAATAAAATAGAGGAAAAAAATTCCATTCTCATCGTTAAGAAGAATGTAATACAAAAGAGTTTATTTAAAATTGACACCTACATATTTCTTGTTTCAGTGGTTGTAATTGTGGTTTTTCCCTGCATAATGTAATTAATACCACGAATTCTTCTTCTTTTTTACAACATGTGGTGGTGTGCAACAAAACAATTGTGTTTTAACTTTAATTTTCTCTTCCTACTTTTACATTTTTCCCATTAAATGGCGATAAGAACAGACAGACAGACGGACAAGTTATTTAAAAAAATAAAAACATTATTTTATATATGAATGTATATAAGTAGATTTATAACATAATTTATGCCGTTATATTGTGGCATTAATATTACATTCTTAGCCTACAAAAAGTATTTGCAAAAAAATATTAAAACAAAAAAGTTTTTAACGAAATGCAAATTAATTTAGCAGCCCGGTTTACAGTGGGTTCAACCACTATTCCTACATAATAAACTTAAGAGACAATTTTGTATGTAAAAAATTTTTTAATATTAAAATCCGTATAAAAGTCTGCAAGATTATTTTTACAGAATTTTCTTAAAACATGAAAGAGAGCTATATTTGGATGTGCCAAATCATATATACCCTTCTTTGCGTGTATTTACGTAAAAAAAAATTGTCTATATCTCGAAAAATTTTATTGAAATTTCTTAAAAAAACACACAATTTTTTTTTTTTGCTTATATCTCGTTAACTGTCGGATTTTAGTGATTTTCAATAGCAAGCATCTCGGGAAAATCTGATCGTTTGATACCAATACCGCGTCCGTACGACATCGGGTGGCTGAGAAAAATTGATTTCAACAGACGGACATGGCTAAATCGACTTCCCTATCTATGAGGATTCAGAATATATATACTTTATGGGGTCGCAAATAAATATTGTAGAAATTACAAACGGAATGACAAACTTATATATACCCTTATCACCTTAGGTGAAGGGTATAAAAAGAGAACGCCTGAAAGTCAAATATCTGGAATACACCTTAGCCGGGACATATGTACATATGTCTATCATATACTTATGTATTTATACAGAGTCGATGGAAGCGACAAGATAACGCCGATTTCAATTGTGATCTCCACAATTATATTTGGCAGCTCAACTTAAAATTTGATTTTTATCTATAGTCAACCTATAAATCTTTTTTATTTAAAACTTTTATATGCAATAAATCCCTAAAACCTTTTTATACCCTTCACACATGTGTTGGTTGAAATCAAGTATTCGTAGCTCCCATAGGTCACCCAGAATTGTATGTGGTATCAAGCTTTAAGAAATATTTTCGAGAAAACCGATATTGAAAACTGGCCATATCTATTAGTAACCGGCTGAGATATAACCAAAAAAAAAGACTACCACCTTTTTTTGCCCAAAAAAGATTAATATCTTGCAGTTTTTGGATAAACTATAGACATGTTTGAAAAAATTGGACTAATTGACCCAAAATCTGTAAAGATATAGGCGAAAAACCTATACGGACCAAATTTCTATAATAAAAAAAATCGAGTTTTCTGTGACTTTACCTGCCTTTTGGACATGTAATTACATACATACATATATACACTTCTTATTACATTCCTACTCGTGGTGATGGGTATATAAGATTTGACACATCCAAATATAGCGCTCTTATATGTTTATATTACGGTTGTTTGTGATTATATTATGGTTTTGTGGAACCATAATATAGTTGCAATCATATTTATATTTAAGTTGTGTGTGATTACATTAAGGCCAATTGTAATCATTTTTTAAAAACACTGGATTATTTTATTATCTTGTGAATTCATATTAAGATTATATGGATCAAGTACATAATTATAATGTGTGATCTTAATATGAAAAGTTAATGGCATTAAAAATATATTTTTGATGGTCTTTTGCGTCAAGTACTTTATTATTTTGCTAAAATCCTACAAAACAGTCGTAATATGTTACTTTTAGATTATGATCACCTCAATAACGCTTTTACCTAGACCTGAACTATGCGGCCTTCCCTTACTTCAGGTAATAAAACTCGCAATTAGGCTGTTTATTCATCTGGTTGGTAGCATTGTTTTTAACACTGAATTATTACAATGCGACTACATTAATAATGATCATTTCGAACAGGCTGTATCCGATTTGTTTCTTATAGAAAACCGTTCAGGAGATCTAAATAATATCACGGACCAATAACTTATGTTTACCGAGTTTCAATAAAAATATATACAACATATTGACGTTAACATTATATTCGGTATAAATCAAAATGTGTATAGGTCAATTAAAATGGTTTCACCCAGAGAAAAAACATGG
>NDXZ01010405.1:11785-27562 GCA_003055125.1 Paykullia maculata
TATTTCAAATAGGTATATTTAAAAAATTTCTAAAAAATAAATATTAAAAAATATTATGAATAGTTGAAGGAACTTTGTTTAAAAGTATACGAAAGTGTATTAATGTACTTTTGAAACTAAATTTTTATTTACATATTTTTTAAATTTTTTCATACAAACATTAGTGTGAATTCAGTCTTACCACCAAACGTGGTATAGGGTACAAACACTCAAACGGTCTAAATAAAAAATAGCAGAACACTACAATTCACTATGTATTACTTTTACAGTCTTCTCATCCTCCAAAAAATTAACATTCTCCGCAACAAAGATTATACTTAATGCCGTCATCTTATAGTTACAAAACTTACCTAAAGTTTGTTTAAAAAAATTATTCAACTTCGTATTATTAAACACTGATTTGTTTTAGAAAAACTCTAAAATAAGTTATTTTGTTTCTAATAATTTTTTATAATCACATAAGTATTTATTTTGATCACTTTTAATATTATCAAAAACACATACAACAGAAAATAAAGCACGAATTATAAGGTTTTTTACGCAAACGCTTAACACGAATCTGACAATATAGAATAAAGAGCAAAAACATAAAACGTGCAGAGCTGTATGTAAAACAAGTGTCAGTAAAATTAATTGTTGTTTTTGTTTGTAGGCTTGTTTAGAAATTGTTGAAATAAAGAAATGTCAAAAGAGAACACTGTACTACCGTTTAATATACAGTGCTGCCAAATAAGCACGCAATGTTTAAAAAAAACCATTTATATCATATTTACATACATATATAAATATCAGGAACTAAAATAATATTAAACTTAGCAGTTATGTTTTGTGTTATCGAATATTTGCATTTGTTTGCTTATTCCTTAGAATTTTAATTAAATACTTTAAAATATATTTGCCTTGACCCTTATATTATAAAATAGTATAAACCAAACAGCGCAAAAGAAAATTAATAAAAATTCACTGCATTAAGAAAAACGGTACTACCTTTCCACTTACACACTGCCTTGCCACACCTTAAACCAGGCTTATTACTAAAATGCAATGTTTCTTTTGTAAATATGTATGTAACCAACAGGTATGTGCAAATTTGTTGTTGATTAAACAGTAAGCGTAAAATATATACAGGCAGATGTGCTACATTTTTTCAACCTTATTGGGTAGTTTGGAATAAAATGGACATTATTTTACCTAATTCTACGCAAGAAACACAAATTGGAACTCGATCTTCACTGCACGAATCCGCTTCCAAGGGCGATGATAACAACTTATTCAAATTGTTGAAAAGTAATAAATCTTGGCTCTGGAAAGATCCTAAATGTGGCAATACTCCTTTACATGAAGCAGCGACAAAGGGTTACAGTCGTTGCCTTATTATTTTATGTGATGTTATTGACCATATACAGATAAAAACAAAAATTGATTTGAAAAATAATGATGGTTTCTCTGCACTACATTTGGCTGCCCAAAATGGTCATAATCAGTGCTGCCGCGAGCTGTTGAAAAGAGGAGCCAGTCCAAATATCTGTAATAACTATGGCGATACACCACTTCACACAGCCTGTCGTTATGGTCACGCAGGCGTACTGAGAATTTTACTTTCGGCAAATTCCAATCCAAATATACAGAACAACAATGGTGATACCCCGTTACACATTTCATGTGCCATGGGCAAAAGAAAATTATCAAAAATATTGCTACAAGTCTTTTCTAATTTAGAAATTAAAAATTTTCAAAATGAAACACCTTATGATATTGCAAAACGTAAAAATCATCACGATATCATTCACATTTTACAGTCGTCTAAAACTAATCTAAAGGAGAATGTGGACAAATGTAAAATGAATTTATTTTCAAATGATTTAATGTTCTCGCCGTATGGTTGTCATTTGCTGCCAGAGACCAGATCTATATTTCTTACGTACGTGGAGCATTTGCCTAAGCAATCGTTGAGAACAGACGAGCAGTTCTATTTTGATTTAGCTGGTAATTTGCAAAAAGGACCCAAGTGTATTACAAATAAGTGTTATTGTAAGCCGTTAATAAAACATGACTAGAAGTTTTGTTTATTTGCCAAATTTCTTTATGCTTTAAAAGTTTAAGTTAAGAAAATATGTATGAACTATTTTAAGTTAAAAATATGCAAAAATAATATTGTTTGTTTAAATTTTAGATTTTAAAGAACAAATTTTATAGTGTTCAAAAAATTATTTTTAATTGAATTAAATATTTGTAAAAAAAATTCCTAGTAAAATTTAAAAAAAAAATTGAAAGAAATCTTCATTCCTTACACATTTTTTTTATTCTAAAATGCCTATTTTATTATTCCGCAGTTCTTTTGAACATTAACAGAAAAATTTAAATTTTTCCAATTAAAAGCGTTAAGTGATATTTTATGACGACATACATACATATTAAAAAAAAAATTTTTAAATATTTAAGCAAACAATTTTTCTTATTTATTTACATATTTGCTTTAAAATAATAGAAATAGGAATAATAATCAAATTAGAGTTCCATTCATATTGGGCCATGGCGTTTAACTTGTTGAAAATTTTTCACCGAAAAAAATGGTATCAAAATGTTTTAGCAAGTGAATAGTTTATTTAAAGTGTTCTATAACCAACCAACAACACCTATTTTTTAATCTTAAATTTTAACACAAAAATGTATTTCGTTCAGCCTTAGACATCTCGGAAATATATGTATATATTGTTATTCAGGACAGTCAAATATTATTGATATAGGGTCATATTGATAAAATGACGGTGGTTTTTTTTAAAGAAACAGACCACTATTATCACAAAATTGTTTGTTCGAGACACCCTGCAATATTATTAACACATGCTTTTCACTTTTCCTTATTCTAAACAAACATTCTTAAAAAAGTTTTTAACCCTAAAAATGGTTTCTACTCCCACAAAATCGCAAGACTTGGGTTTATCTTCAACTTTAACGCCAGTGAGATGTAATGTTTTTCTTTTAAATATTTTATCTCAACATAAATTAATATAACAAAAGTTTATTTATAGTTCTCGATAGTCCAAAAATCAAAAGCACTGTAAGTGACTCCAATGTAGCTGCCTGCAAATCTCGGTTAGAAGTCATTATTAAAACCATAGAAGACAATTTCAATAAATGGCAATTGGCCGAAAAACGGGGGCAAACTTTATGCACTTCAATTGAAGCTATTAAGACTAAAGCTTTGGAAAAACTGAACGCAAGCGAAAAAAATACTGATACGAATTTTTATCCAGACGAGCTAAAAATCTATTGTGATAAATTGTTCGTTATTGCTTCAATATTTGGAGATGTTACAAGAAGTGCTTGGGATTCATTGAGGCAATTAAAAGCTTTAAAAAAATTGCCAGGAAGTTGTAATGAAGTTTTTTATAGGTCCTGGCAATTAAATGAATTTATTGCTTTTCTAACAGAGTTGTTGGGCAGATACGAAAGAGAGGCTAAGGTTAAGGCACATGTGATGGGTAAGAAATTTAAAATTTTAAGAAAAAATCGTTGGTTGTTTTTTAAAATATATTTATCATTATTTTTCAGAACATTTGCCTCACTGTACAACAAGATCAGATTTAATACGTTGTTCTACCGCTTGGGAATATCCTCAACATGTCGATTCATACGTTTATTTAATGTTCCTCTTTCTTAAAGAAGAAATTAATTTTAAGAAATAAAAGTTTTACAACAAATTTGCGTTCTAAAGTTTATTTCATTTATTAAAAAAAAAACACAAATATTGACAAAAGACAAAAAATTAAAGTATGAATGTATAAGGCATTTCAAGCGATAATATAAAAGTGTAAAATTCATTAAAAAAAAAGCATTAAAGCATGGCTATAAACAAATAATTTTTTTTAGATTTGTGCAAGGCGTATTTAATTCTGATTGGCGACTAATGCCATGACTGTAAAACGTAATTCTTCAGGATCACGAGCCATAAATTCTTTGCAAACTCGAGCAGCATCCTGTACGAATGTTTCATCGTTAGTTTCACCATGTTTTATGGGAAACGACTTGCGACCATCTAGCTCATAGAGAGTACCATCTACATTAACAAAGGCGATGAAGTGATGATAGACTTTATCATCAACATTGGCAGCAGTTTGACCCTCCTAAAGGAAGTTTAAGCCATTAAACAAATTAAAAGCTGATTCTTTTAAAGTACGTTAAAAATTCATCATTTATAGAATTATGCCGTTATTTGCTAATAAAAAAAGAAATGTTATTTTTTTCCTACCTGTGCTAAAGTCTGATGATCCTCAGTCATAGCGGCATCATTTTCCAATGACTTGCCTCGGTCTTCGGGTGAGAGATCTTCTGCGGTTATTAAAAACTTTTTTAAGGCACCGTCCTTCAAAGTAATGCTAAAATTAAAATAAACATGTAGGTATAGAAATCTATTTAAAAAAATGTCCTACTCTTTTTTGTTATTTGCAATGCTGTGAATCAAAGCCACAGTGCCGCAGGCATTATGGGTAAATTGGCGCATGTAAAACAAACTTTTAGGATGTTCCTGAGCCTCGGCCGATAAACGTTCGTGTTCCTCAGCACGATGTTTTTCATACTAAAAAACAACTTTCAAAATTAAAAAAAAACAATCTTAAAAAATTTCTGAAAATCATGAATTTACAATATCTGAACAAGGAAACAACAATATAAGTGATTTAACGGGTTTTGGAATCCATTCCAACATTTCAGGATCCAAGCCCACAACATCAGTTAGGGCCCATTCATTGGATACACCCAATTTGTGTATGTACTTGGTTAACACCTATTATAAAAGACAAAAAAAAAACAAATATATGTATGTACATAGAAGGGATATTTTCTTTATTGAAATGAAAATGTATTTTGTATGAGTCACTAGGCAAGGTAACCCTTTATCTTATAAAATCTAGACGCCAGATTGGCGGCTAAAATGGCCAATTATATTAATTACACATTTGAGGTTAACTTACATCAGGATTCGATTCTAATGGCACCCAAACAGACATGTTTCTTAATGCTTAATGAGATCTAAGATCACGGACAAGTTTAAAAATAGCTTCAAAAAAATCACTGAAATAATGTTAGTTTTTCCAAATTTTCTTTTAAAAAAGAAAATGCCGGCTTTTACGGTGGGAGTGAATCTTTCTGCTGTCGTTTGAGTATTTTTTTTCTGTTAAGAAATATAGAAAAATCTAAGGTATTTAAAACAAGGTAAGCTTATCTCTGCAAAAAACACATTTCTGTTTTTCTAATTGTCAACTAGTTCTACAAAAACTATATTCCTTTTATGTGCAATTTGAAAGTTGTGAAACAAAAAATAAGCACAACAAAGCATCGTTTGTACCTTACGTATACCTTTCGGTAAATTTTTTTGTTTGTTTATAAAAAAGTTGTCAGTAGTGCTTTTTAGGTGTGTTGCCAGACAAACAATTGCATTTAAGCAAAAAGCTTTTATTGGGGTATTCGCTGAAAATGGAATTTTCGCGTGGGAATCCAACTATTTTAAACAAGGCTTATTAATAATCTCTGTTAAATTATTTGTTTAATCGCCTTTTTTCAAATTCAGTAGGCAAAAACTTTATAAATCAAAATTGAAAACGAAAATAAGTCTTAAATTAAATTAGTCTTAGAACTGCAATACCTTAAAAAGTCTATTTGTGCAAACTTACTTCACTTTTTAGGTCAGAATTTAAATTTTTTCCAATCCTATGCGCTACAGTAGTCATCTTCTACTTAGATAGAAAAACAAAAAAGTTTAACACAACTGAAACAAGGCAAAAAATACTATGATCAGACTATGGCAACAACAACAACCTTTGTAAAAATACCTTTTATATTAAGTTTGACGTATCTCATTTTGAACTCCACCCTAATGCCATCTCTAGTATAAATCCAAAATAAAAAGGCTAACAAATTGAAAAAATTTCAGTTTAATATATATTACGGTTCCTTGGATTATGCGCTACTAAGAAAAGCACCAACGATTTTGTTTAGAGATTTATCTTATTCAAACTTCAGTTAGGTACATAACTTTTATACTTAAAATACTAATATAACAAAGTGTGCCAGTAAGTTTGTTTGTTGTGTTTGTACTATGTGACATCAAAGCATATAGATAAATAATTATAGGTAACAAGATTTTTTTAATTACTTCTTATATTTCCAAAAGTACAGTGCCAATAATGCTCCTATTGAAGATAACGAACCCAAAAGAAGCCAAACGGTAAATTTAAATTTATTTGTATTGGTTTCCTTGTGCGAGTTATCATCTGAATCGAATTTTTCGTAAACAATCTAAAATGTAAAATTTTGCAGTCATTCTATAAAATTAATATTAGAAAAATTTACTCACATCCTCTATTTCATCAATTTCTTTTTCAATGTCATCGGTAACACCATACAATTCATTTAAAGCCTCTAACACAAAACGGCTAGCAAATGATTTTTCACCTACAATTACATCCTCCGGAGGCATTATTTGCAATTTATAGTTGGCAGCGGCCAAAGCAGAACGCATTGAGTCCAAATGATTGCTGGCATTATTAATAATTTGACGGTTATACTTGGAGGCTTCCTTGAGACGGTAAATTCTTTAAAACAAAATATTAGAAAAAATCACTTATTTATTTTAAGAAAAAAACCTACTGCTCTAGTGAGGGATCTTGATTAGGCAGTTGAGCAAAAAATCCCAATAACTCCTCCCTCTGTTTGGGCTGTGTAAAACCCATTAATTCCAAATCTTGATGGGTTAGCGAAGCCAAATCACGATAAGAAATATTTTCTGCAATTATTTTCTCCACATAGTCGCTGGTGTTATCACCCTGAGTCGATAGCAAAGTGGTTAGAATTTCACGGTTTGCTTGTGAATCGCCCTTAGGTTGTATCCATTTGTGGCGATAACGTAGAAAACCACTGTCTCCTTCGTACAACAGTCCCTTGCTCTGAAAATCTTTATTCGCTTCAAATTGTACGGCAGGAATTTTTACCGATACCAGGGGGTTGTTTTGTTCGTTCATTTTGCAAAATTATATTGTAAACAATTCTTTTGCAAAAATGTTTAACACAAATAAATATTTTTCAGTACACAAACGAAACAGAATTTGTATACCTGTGAAAACAAATGGTAAATAAAAGTTTGTAGACAACAACAGGGTTGGAAATGTGAGTAATATTGCTCATTTTAGAAATTTGGTACTTTTTGTTGTTAAGGAGTTTTTAGTGTACAGACCAGGTATGGTAAGGTGATACATAAAACTATATTCGTGGTTAACTACGAAGTAAGGGGTACCAACTTTAATAAACCATTATTTATCAGACATTGACATAACTGAACTAAAAGATCTGAACTTTGCAAATTATATCTGCCAAAAAATCACAGGTAAAAATAGAGAAGTTGTAAACATATGTACTCGAAACAAGTTAAATTAATAAATATTATTAATATTTCTTTTGCATCGAATTGTTAGTGCATATTGTACAATAAATGCAAATTTTGCTGTAAATGCGCTTTTTTCAAAGCATATTCTTATTTATTCTGCTAAAATTTTTTCTTAGTGACGTGGAGACCAAAAAGACACCACAATAGTCGACAAAAGTGGTGACTTAGAGACACTTGACCCCAGGCTTCCTGCAGGGTGTACATAGAAAACTACTATATGTATATATTTTAGTCCATATAGGCTTTTTGCCCATATCTTTGCGGATTTTAAGCCAATTAGTACATTTTTTTAAATTTCTTAAAAGGCATGTCTTACACACAAATATAATTAATTTTTGTGTAAAAAACAAAACAAATTTTTGCTATATCTCGTTGTCGGATTTTAGTGATTTTAAATAGGAAAATCTCGGAGAAATTTCTGATAGTTTGAGATGGACAGATGGACAGACGGACATACATATATTTTTGTTAAATTTTTAGTGCAAATGTTAAAAAATATTGAAAAAATAAAAAAAAAATCAAATAAAAACTACAAAACTTTTATTGATATGTACGTTTTTCCAATGTTTTTCTTTTGTGAATTAAATTACTGTTCCGGATGATATTTATGTCTTTTTTGTTAATATTTTTAACTTGTTTCTAGGTATTAGTGCAAAAATTATTTTCACTTACAACTCAAATAATTCAAATTCAAAGTAACTAATGCGACAACACATTAATAATCGAAAATGGATTTTAAGTCAATCAACAAGTGCTTCAAAAATACATATGTACATTTGAACATACATACATACATACATACATACATATGTACATACATCAAATACAAAAAAAAATATTTTTACAACAGCTGCTGACACAACTGAAGCAAAATGCAAAAGCATAACGGTAAGTTACAGCTGTTTTTTAATAAATGAAAAGTCCAAGTGCGCAAGTCAAGCTTAAAACATACATATACACATATGGCTACTAAAGGAATGGTAAAAAAAAATTACTGCCACTTACATATTTCCTTTTTTGTTTACTGTAATACACACACGAAAAGTTTAAAAGAAAATTATAATTTAGTAAAAAAAAAGTAAAAATAAATTAATACAAAAATATTATAACAAATTTGTTAAAAATCCCCAGTCACAATCCAGGAAAGGAGAGAAACACGTGACGAAATGTTCCTTAGGGAACTAATACGATTCTCCACCCAGCACAGAACTTTATACTGCTATATGATTCTAAGCATATGGATATTTTTGCTAATAGCAGGCATGAAATAATATTTTTTAGACTTCAATAAGTAAAAAACTAAAAACAAATTATTTTATTTTTAAGGCATGTATAAATATATTGGTCGCAGTTCTTCATCTTTAAGTTATATTCTAAACGGCAAGTTACAATATACTTCCACTATAAAGGCCACCCCTTCAATAGAATCAAATAATTTTGCCAAATACAAGTCTCGCTGTACAGCTTTGACACAAATAAGTCGTTTGGATGATGGAGGCATTTTGGACGGTTGGAAGCTACAGGGTGTTCTGTTGGTCATACGTCATGGCGATCGTGGACCCATGTCGCATTTACGTAATATACCGCATTTGGATTGTGGCATAACTGGGGATAATTTGGTTAACAAGTAAGTTTTGTCGTAGCAGGTCTGTGCGAATAGTTGTATGTATGTATTTTTGCTTTTAGATATCGCAGCTTTTTGTATAATTCCACTTCAGTTTCGGGTTCAAATCACATGTATTGGAATAAAGTTGGTCCATTTCATAGTTTTCCACTATTGCCTTTAGCCGAAAGTGAATGTCTGCTGGGACAATTGACATATAAGTGAGTATCTCAGGTATTTTGGGAATACACAAGGTAATAGATATAATGGAAATAAATAAATAATAAACAAGTTAGAGCGCTCTATTCAGCTATGCCGAATCTTATATACCCTTCACTACGTGTATATAGTAAGTGTGTATATTAGTAATTTTTTTTTAATATACACAAATATAATAATTTTTGTGTAAAAAAAATTTATTTTTTGCTTATTTTCCCAATTGACATGCCTTACCCACAAATATAATTATTTTTGTGTAAAAAAAAACAACAACAAAAAATTATTTTTGCGTCTATCTCGAAAAAAAATTTTTTTTGCTTAAAAATCCAAAAAACAACTTTAGAATAAATGAGACAGTCGTCTTTTCTTGCTTATATCTCAGCCGGTTCTTGATGGATCTTGCCAGTTTTCAATACTGATTTTCTCGAAAGTATTTCCAAAAGTTTGATACCACAGAAAACCATGGGTGACCTATGGGAGCTACGTTAACATGATTTCAACATACACACGGACAGACGGATGGACGGACAGTCGGACATGGCTAAATCGACTTCCCTAGCTATAAGGGTCCCGAATGTATATACTTTATAAGATCGCAAATGATTATTGAAGAAATTACAAACGGAATGACAAACCTATATATACCCTTACCACATGTGTGAAGGGTATAAAAACCGAAAGTAACTGTTTATTTTTATTGAAAAATTAGAATTAGAAAAAATTTTAACATCTCTAATCTTCAAAAATGTATTAATTTATGCTTTAAGAGGAATAGCCCAACTTTTGCACGTGGGCGAGACACTGCATCAGATCTATGCTAATCCTTTGGGTCTGTGGTTTAAACAGCTCAACAACCAATATGGAAAAAATGTTGCAAACTCCACCCCTTATTCGACGCTCTTAAATTCAGACGAAGTTGTTGTGTACACTACTCGCGTAAGAAGGACATTTCAGTCAGCGTTAGCTTTGCTTTATACCTTTTTACCGACAGATAAATGGTTGGCACTGAATGTAAAGGAGTCGCACAGTATTGCTTTCTGCTTTAGCGACTGTGCTTGCCCACAGGCAGATGCTCTGCGTAAAGAGCTAATGAAAATGCAAAAACAGCGACTAACGCAACAGCCTGTGGTGGCCAATGTAATGCACTGGATTGGCCAGCAACTACTGCAGCATACACCCAATGGCATTAATGATCCAAACGAAGTGGTTGATGCCATGCTAACGGTCATATGTCATGATGCTCCGTGGCCCTGTAGGAAGAATCCAAATGGTACAGAGCATGCTGCTGTCAGTACTAAAGCAAATGATGTGGACTTGAATGATGTCATTAATATAGATCAGGATGATGTAGTAATGGGTAATGGTGAGGTTGGACGCATGGATGATATTGCGTCCAATTTAATACAGCTGCATAATGTTAATAATGAAGTTACCACAGCAACTGCCGAAGGTTGCATAGAATCTCATCATGTTTCCACTCTTATGTCCTTTTCCAATTGGCAGTCGACGCAAGAAGCTCATCATTCGTATTACAAACGCATCGGTTTGATGAGAGCCTATGGCATGATACGTCATATAGTCAGCTATATGTTACGTATGATATCCGGAGATCGTACTAAATTTGTTTTGTATTCCGGTCATGATTGGACCCTACAGTACCTAACAGCTGCCCTGGGAATACGAACAGATAATACATTCATTGCTTATGCTGCTCGTTTGACATTCGAAGTGTACAAAAGTGAAGCTCATACCGATTACTATTTTCGGGTGGTCTATGATGGTCATGATGTTACCAAACAAATCGACTTTTGTGAGGGTGGTAAAAGTTTGCGTGTAACTCGAGATTCTCGCGGTAACAAGGCTGATCTTTGTCCTATTGAAAATATTATACGCTTTTTGCACGAAGACTACTTTGGTCCGCTTAATGCCACCAACTTTAAAGATGCTTGTATTTTACAGCAACAAAAACCCAATGAATTTTAATTTTAGTTTTTAGAGTCTAGATTTTGTTTCCAACAAAGAAAAATCTAAAACGAAATCGTAAAAGATACATATCAAATGAAACAACTGTAATATTAAAAAAAAAAAAGTAAAATCTACATATAAAAAAATTAGCACATAAAAAACTCATTTAACACTTACATATCAAAACTGTGATAAATTAGTTAAATATAGAATTAAGTTTATGAAAAACATGTATATTATATATCAACTGGAACGTTACATATCATTGTAAAACTGAACCCAACAAATACATACATATAAACATAGTATGTATATTAAAATATTTAATAAATCAATTAGAAATTCATTTAAATAAAACGCATATTATTATTATTATTAAAACTTAAAACGAATAAACCTAATTTGTTTTCTATTTCAAATAAGAATAAATATTTAATCGCCTATACTTAGAGACCTATAGGTACTTACAAAGGCATAAAAATCAAGGACTGTCGCAATATGTACATTATGTATTTTAAAGTTTGCCATATGAATTAGGGTTAAAACTAGTGATTTAATTAATTTAATGTTTAACTAATACAGACTTTTGATGCCATAACTAGTAGCAAACTAAAAACTCTCAATAAAATATCTTTGTCAAAACCATTGCCATTAGTTAACTAATGACAGTAAATTGGGACATAAATCAGGCAAAACGGGTAGTTAAAATCTTAATAAGTACTAGTTGCCGCTCAGTAGTCGAAATTCGGCTTTTTGTATGTTTTGTTGTGTATCATTTATTTACATGTAGCAAATTAGTTTGTTACCGAAAAAAAAATTTTATTTTTGTGTTAAAAAAATGCGGAAACGGAAGGGTGCTGTGCTTTTTGGTTTATACCTATGGTCAGACATAGTTTGTATGTTGGTTTTGGGCCGATTTAGCTGAGTTTTAATAAAATAATGTTTACCTGATATATGTATATGTATCTGAAACATAAACATTTTTTTAAACAAAGAATTTCTATTTCTATTAAAGAAACAGTTAAAAAAATGTAAAAAAAATTTTTTTTTTGTCAATTGTTTGTCGTATACAAAGTACAAATCATGGTACAAATGTATGTACGGAAGGAAAAAAACTGGTAGAAAAAAAACGAAATCGAAACCATACATACAAGTGTATAAGCAAACAATTAATTTTAGAATGGTCTAACCATTTTTATTTAAACTTTTTATTTAAACATTTAAATTAATAAAAAAAATCTGTACAACAAATAGATCTACATACAAATTTTTTACAACCAAAAATTGCGTTTTTTTTTCAAGTTTTATCCGTCTAATGAGCTAAACGTCATTTATTAAGTGCAAGAGTCTAACTGATAGTGCAATGCACAAATGCATTGCAAAAGACCCATAAAACTTTTATAATAAAATGTGAGCAAATGAAGAATTCGGGTTTACAAATGAAATTGAATACAGAACATCGACCTCAAGAAGAGAGGGAGAAACAAATATCTTTATAAAAAAATATGTTCATGTACGTGAACGAATGAATGAAATAACGAAAACAAGTAGAACAAGCTTTTTTAAATAGAGTGCATAAACAGCAAGGAGGGGATCAAATGTACAAAAAAAAAATTAAATACTGTATACACTTACGCCAAAGGGGAGAAGCACTGTCACATATACTTACATACATACATACAAGTACTAAATGTAGGTACAAGATATTGGTATAACAGCGCAATTGTGTATAATTAAAGAAAAATCTTAAAGTACTTAATGTAAAATCAAGCTGCTTAAAGCTCTGCTAGCCTGTTACCTCTCAGTACACTTTGTTACTGAAAGAAATCTCACATTATTTTTTTAAGTAGAAGAATAAAAAAGTGTGTGTGTAGTGAAAAACAGGGGGTAAACACAAAAAAAAATACATTGCAATAAAAATATACACAATGGAAAATGTACTCGTAGCCAGTCGTCGTACTTTTTTTAAAGTGTTTTTTTTTTTTGTACATACGCTAAATACAAAACAAGTGCAATGGGAAAATGTTTTACAACAATGCCAGATAGAGGGGAAATAACAGGAAACTTTTCGTAAAATATGTGGTTAAATGCATACAAACATTATGGAAACTGGGGATTTATTTTTTAAATTTCAGATTTTGGATAAAAAGAAAAATCTTTATATCAGTTAAAAATTTAATCTACTACATACATATGTATGTGTTAAATTATTTCTTATAATCACAAATTATTTTAAATTTATTTTTCATCTTTGAATATTTGTGCCAGTATTTTTTTAGTTAATTTTTATTAAAACAGAATTTTTGCGCCATTGGGAGACAGGCGAAACGGGTTAATAAGCTGTCCTGGATCATATTCCAGACGTTACTGGGCAATTTTAAAATACTGTCGGACTGGCTTACCAAATACTGTGGCATCAGAGGCAACAAATTTATTATTGGTAATGCTGAGACCAAACAGTGCAGATTCTGGCATTGTACGAGGAGATATCCGAACATTTTTTGTGACTGCTACAGCTCGTAGCATCAAATAATTTTGAGGGACTCAAATTATGCATGCATATGCTCTCACTAGTTATTGACTTCATCAGAATCATTAAGTCATTACATTTGTCAAATATTTTACAAAAAAGATGTGACCACTAAAAACTATATTTTTTAATTCCTTTATTAATTTTGAAAATGTATCTTTAAGAAATGTTCATGAATATTAAAATGCAAGCAGCCTCAAACAAATTATCGCTAAAAATTGAAGTAACGCTTTTCGGAGCAAATATTTGACTAATGTTGATGTAACTAATAAGTTTTACAAAAAAACACAAGGCTGTATGAAAGATCTAGTACGACATATGTAGCTCATGGGGTCTATCGATAACAATAACAATAAATGTATGTAAATTAAACAATGCTTTTTAAGGTATTTTCAATATACATATGTATATAACAAATATATTTAGACAGTCCGGCAACTTGTTGTGGATTTATTTAATGTATTGCAATAAAGAAGTACAAATCAAACAAACAAATGTAAAGATTACAAAATTTGTATTGCTCCTAAAACATTTTTTTAAAATTGTTTCCATTTATTGTTCAAAAAAAGTGGGGTATTTTCGTATATGTGTGTGTTTATATTCAGGAGAAATTGGGGAAAGTAAGGTTAAACGCAGCCAAAAACGAAAGGAGAGAGATACATAATATGTAGATGTAAACGAGATGTAAAATGTAATTCTAAAAAAACAAAATCGTATAAAGCAGCACTTGGATACCTCATGTAAGAAAATGTCTCGTTTATATTCATTCTTACGAACATTTAGTGCTTAATAAAAGAAAAGAAACATCCAGACGAATAGGTGTTTAGCCCCATGTAAGTTTCCCCCACTCAATGCTCCTAGTTGTTGTAATACAACATCATATAAACAGATTCTTTACATTTAAAGAGGACAATGATGTTGTTGGTGATTTAGTTTTTATAAATCGGTGCACTCGCACTGCATGTTCTTGTTACATGAGCATAAGGAGCCCAGATTTTATAGCTTGCAACTTTTGGTTTTTGCAAAAAATATAACCAACGAAAAATTAAATATTTTTTTTTAAACTTGGAATTCATCCATCTCTCTACTACAAAAGCAGCAGAAATATATATGACGATTGCTTCTCATTTGCAATATTGCAAAAACAAAGTACAAATAAATACAAACGTATGTATGGATATTTGTATTTATAAATAACAAATCTTATTGTCTTACAAAATTTCTGTCTGTAGTTGTAAATTGCTACTAATAACTTTTATCTGTGTGCATGAAAAAAAAACAAAATACAATACCACCATCACCACAAATTGCAATAAAACGCTAAATATTGCGGTACTTTAGACGCTGAGCAAGTATTTGACTTGAAAACAAGGTTATTGACATGCATTTAGCTCGTTTATTCACTTATCCACTCGCTAACTTGCTTGCATGCTCTCCTTCGTATATTAAAACGTTTGATGGCTTGTGTATGCGTTGTCGTCAACATTATACATACATACATACATACTTATCCTAGTGTTAGTTTTCTCTCACAATGCAGTTTTTTAGTCTCAAAATGCATTTTTACTTATTTTTAAGTATAAAATTCGTATTAAAAACTAGCATTTATAAAAGAGACTTTTTAAATTAGAAAATCACTTGCAGTGTTTTGCGAATGCAATGTGAGCATTATTGGAACTACACACAAAATATAAAATTTGTAAGTCTGTTATGTAGAGTTGCTTGTACCCTGCATTATTAAGTTAGTTTTAATAGAATTAAACTTGAAAAATTGCCCAGTGCAAGTTATACAAGTGTAGATCCTCTGAAGGTGGGCCCTAAAATTTTCAGAAACACAATTAATATATTTAGAAAATACTGTGGA
This sequence comes from Paykullia maculata, assembly GCA_003055125.1. Lineage (NCBI taxonomy): Eukaryota > Metazoa > Arthropoda > Insecta > Diptera > Rhinophoridae > Paykullia > Paykullia maculata. Next base: position 27,408 of record NDXZ01010405.1, read on the forward strand.
TGTGAATAAGAAATTCCCTTGTCGCTTTGTTCGTTTGAAAACATTTTGTAAATACCTATGTAATTAAATATATGGCTGAAAAATAGCAAACATTTTTATTTCTAGACGTATTTTTAAAACGACTTAACTTTTGAATACCTACATATGTATGTATG
>NDXZ01010412.1:471-16445 GCA_003055125.1 Paykullia maculata
AAGACATGCCTTTTGGAGAATTTTAAAGAAAAAAATTTTCAAAATATGTATAAGCAAAAAAAAATTTTTTCGAGATAGCAAAAGATAGGGTAAGATATGCCAATTGGAAAATTAAAACAAACAAAAAATTGACGATATATAAAACAAAAATATTTTTCACACAAAAATTATTATATTTGTGTGTTTAAAAAAAATTTACTTATATACACATATACATACATACATAAATACACGTAGTGAAGGGTATATAAGATTCGGCATAGCCGAAGATAGCACTCTTACTTGTTTTCATTTTTTTTTTATCATATTTTCATTTAAAACTGGTTTGTACTCAAAAAAGTACTCTTCAAATTTTTAGCCATGTAAGTAAAATTGCTCCGAACTGTATGTAAATAAAACGAAACTCAACGTGTTTTCACGAAGCCGTTTAGTTTAAGTGTGTGATGTGCTCGTGCACATTAGTATGTGTGTGTCTGTGTGTAAGTGTTGAAATCTTGTTTTGTTTGCATTTTGCACGTTGTTTTTGCTATTTTACTCAAAAACATAACATAACAACAAAAGCCACTTAGCTAACGGTAAATTCACCAAATTCAACATGCTTTTTAGGTTCTCACTCTCTTTGTAAACAAACTCTTTTAATGGGATAAAAACATATTTAAATGGAAATACATACAGATACATATTTTACAATGTTAGAAAATTTTCATAAAGCTCCCTTAAATAGAAAATGCTCTTTTCATATTACCACTAATGCTCTGCTATTTTGTTAGGCACATTCTGTTATTGTTTTGTTGCTTTTATCGTTTTAAGCTGCTTTTTGTCGTTAGTATGGCTTTTGTTCAGCTTAAATTTAAAAGATTTTCTCTGGTCAATCAAGTTTTCCATTTTATCTGTTTATATATTAAATATGTGACTATCTGTCTGTTGGTTTGTTTTTCTTCTTGCTTTTTGTTATTACTACTGTTGTTTATTCAATTTTGATATTACATACTAAATTTCTTAGAGTTTTACATGATATTTTATGTTTCAAGTTTTATATTTTTAATAGTTTTTGATCTTTTTAATGTAACTTACATAGTTTTTTAATAGTTTGTTGAAGTAATTAACTTACCTAAAAAGACAAAAAAAGAGATATAAACAATTATTAAGTGTTGTAAATTATTAATTAAAGATTGGTGTTTATATTAAAAAAGATAAATAAAGCAAAACACAGAAGCCAAATTTTGCAAAGATTTTATATAAACACCAAATTAAACGTAACAATTTCATTTTCAATCACTGTCTTTGGCAAATGTAATTTTTAATTAAAAATTTACTGCACGTAGCAATAATTTGTAAAACAATATTCTAGAAATTTTTAACTATTTTTCTAAGAAAATTACCAAAACTTTTTTAAATGAATTTACTAATTTTTTAATTCTAAAAAAGTTTTCCAATTACAAGAAGATAAATGATTTATTGTGTTTTTTCATACACAAAATTCTTTTAACTTCATGCAAAAAAAACTATGCCACTATTACTCCATATTGTGTGTGATTTATTTAAAATAGAAACAAATACTCAGCATGTTCAACATCCTGCCAGTATTTCCGGTTTTTCTTAAACTTTTTCGTACAACTCTAACAAATAAATCACACCCAATTTTTAACACTTGTTAGTAAAATGTTTCCCAGTTTTTTTAAGCGATTTTTTTATTGTTGTATTAAGTTCTTTCAAAAAAAAAAACAGCTTCATATATAACAGCTAGTCGAGACGAGACGAAAAAAATTCCTTTCGTTAACAAGACAATGAAATTTCTTTAAAAAAACAACAACAACATTTGCCATCCACTGGTTTTAGGAAGGATGCTGTTATACATGTAATTTATGTATGTATAGGTTTTTTGTTCCTACAACTCCACACTCCTTATTTCTCTTCTTTATATGGCTGATGACAGTTTGTTTGTTATAGCCCCCCACCACTTGCAGTTATAGTTGTTTGTATGAATGTATGTATGTCTAAGCGGTATTTTTTGTTAGATAAAGCACAAGACGTAAGACACAAATTTGCCGTTTAAGGCCAGGACAGGCCATAACAGAGAACGAGTATTGAAACTAAAACGGATGCTAAACGCTAAAATTATAACAAAACATGCACAAGCAGCAGTTAAAATAATTTTTATGGAAAAAATGAAGAAGGATATCAAGTGCTGCTAAATTCTATATACACGCTGCAAGGAGTCTATACAAGCCATATGCATACATACATACATATGTATATGTATTTAATTTTGCTTCAAATGTAGTGAAGCTATCGTAGTTTTCTGTAAACTTTTTGCCTGGCGTGTTATAATTGTGTAAATAATGGTAGAATATTATAATGGAAATATGTGCAGCGTTGTCAAATCTGAAATATTAGCACTGTTTTAAGTTTATTTTAAAATCTTAGACATGGAAAAATGTTCAGTCATTTTTCACTATTTTTTATTTGTTTCTATGCTTCATTAGCAATAATATGGTAGAAGAGCACGACGGTGTTGCCAGACTAGAAATTCAACCTTTTTAATCCTCCGTCATACACATGGGTCTGACCAGACCTTTTTTAAGTTTAAACTTAATTTAAATGTATTTATAATTTAGCTGCAGATTTGAAACTTCAGGTACCCTTCAACAATATTGTTAGTGTTTAGTGTATAAAGCAAAACTAATAAAATGGGAATAAAATCAAAGTTATATAGACATTTTGTTGTACACATCACATTCGTAACACGTGAGTGTGGCTGGACCCACATATATTTCAAATTGAAAAAACTCGCAGAAAAACTATCAATAACATTCAAATATATACTTAACTTTTTTTAGCTGTTCAAAAATTTAATACAAATATTTGCATGTTATTTTATAAACACTTTGTGGTACAATTAAAATGCAATTTTTAAATTTATTTGATTTTCTACATAACTTTTTTTTACGTCAATACCATGATTATATATATTGCGAGAGTCATTATATGGTTGTCCAAACTATAAACTTGGTTACGGATAACCATATATATGATGCTCTTTGATTATGGTTATCATGTTTTCTACGGATATATGATTATCCGTAACCAAGTTTATAGTTTGGACAACCATATAATGACTCTCGCAACCATATAATGATTCTCGCATCCATATATATTATCATGGTATTGACGTAAAACATAAAATACAACCATATTATGATTGTGGCAATCATATAATGATTGCAGTAATCATAGAATTTTGAAATTGTCTTATGTATTTAAGTGTCCGAAAAGTATTTAAAGTCTTAGAAAAGTTGATTTTTTTATGATATTAATTTTAGTCCATATAGGTTTTTTGCAAATATCTTTGCTGACTCTGGGCCAATTAGTATTTTTTTTTCAAATTTCCCAAAAAAGCAACCACAAATATAATAATTTTTGTGTAAACAAAAAATACATATTTTTTGGCTTATATCTCGTTAATTGTCGGATTTTGTCAATTTTCAAAAGCAAGAATCTCAGGCAAATTTTTGATTGTTTAATACCAATAACGGGTCCGTATGACATCGGGGGGCTGGGTAAAAAAAGTTGATTTCAACAGACAGAAAGATGGACATGGCTCAATCGACTTTCCTATCTATAAGGATCCAGAATATATATACTTTATTGGGTCGGAATGACAAACTTATCCTGGTGAAGCGTATAAAAATATTTTAATTTTCAATATCATTAAATAGCGGATAAAAAGCAAAAAAGCTTAGGTCTAAGGTCACACACGACGATTATAGTTGCCCAATTCCTTAGTTTATAGATGTTTTTGATAGTTTGCGGTGAAGAGAATAAGAAGGGAAAAATAATCGTCGGTACTTGGCTATTTCAAGCGATTCTCTCATTCGTTTTTTTTTTTTAGTTTAAGATTTGACATTGCTTTTCATTCGGTGTTTCGCTTTTTGGTGTGTAAATGCATAATTTAATACATAAACAAAAAAATTGCCGACGAAATTGTCGTGTGTGGACATAAAAGCAAGTTCAAAAGAAAATATTGAAAAAGTTGGGCAATTAAAATCGTCGTGTGTAACCTTAGACTAAGGGCAGTTTACAATTTTTATGCCCTTCATCACCATTGTTGGGATGGGTATTATGCGTTTGTGCTAATGTTTGTTACGCTTAAAAGAGAATAATAATGTTTGTGGAAATGCCCGACAGCCACTCTAGATAGATAGGCTTATCCTTAACGATCTTGGAAGAAAACCGATTTGTCATTCGGTCAGGGATTTGGCAAAATTTGTCGTGCAACTTCGATATAACCACTTTGTTATATCAATATAACAATAAATTTTTCAATAAATATACTGTTTTGCAAAGGACTTTATCCCTTTGTGGTTGACTAGTCCATTTTCCTTTTACCAACCCAAGGTACATTGCATAAATATGGGGCTCTCAAAAAAAATTAAACAAATTAAAATTGCCTTTAATGAGTGGGTTTAATTTAGTTTAAAATTTTATACAGGTTATTTAAAATATTATTTCTTTACTATTTCTACGACCATAACTTACTTACTGAATAATTAAATGAATGTGTTAAATATGTACACATACATACATTTGTGTATATATTTATATGTATGTACAAGTATACATCAGTTTCTTCCTTGTTTTTTCCAAAGCAAACCGGAATTCATGTGCAGGCAATATATAAAATTTTTTTTATTTTTTATTTTAATGATTCTGATTTCCCTCCTAGAGGATAAAATAAAAACTTTTAATAAAAAACCAGGACACCTAAAACAATTTGTGCTTGTAGTTGAAAGTGTAATTGTGTGAATTAGTGTATGTATGAATATGATTTAACATGCTGTGTTTTTATATCCTTTCCTGCTGTTAAACACACAACACAAAAAGGCTGCTGCAGTTTTACATGTTTCTTCCATCTGGTCTAATGTTTGCAGATGTAGGTTTTTCCTAAATTTCAGCTGGAGCCTTTAAAACTGTGGATAAAAGTTTATTTTTATACCCTACACCAAAAAAAAATAGTTTCACATTTAGCACAAATTAAAACGATCAACTTAGAATAACTTTCTAAATCGAAAGAGAGCTATGTTACATATAACTTTGTGGGCCTTAGGAAGAATCTTATTAATTTTGTTCGCTTTTTTATACCCTTCACCACAGGTGACAAGGGTATATATAGGTTTGTCGTTCCGTTTGTAAATTCTACAATATTCATTTGCGACCCTATAAAGTATATATATTTTGGATCCTTATAGATAAGGAAGTCGATTTAGCCATGTCCGTCTATCCGTCTGTCCGTCTGTTGAAATAAACTTTTCTCAGCCTCCTGATGTGGTACGGACGCGTTATTGGTATCTAACAATCACAAATTCCCCGTGATTCCTGTTATTGAAAATCACCAAAATTCGACAATTAACGAGATATAAGCAAAAAAAAAATTGTTTACACAAAAATTACACTGTGCGACAAAAATCAAAAAAGGTTTGATAGTACTACTTGAACTGAGTAAAACTCTAGCTCCGTTTTGCAATATTAGTTCGCGTTTTAATTTTATGGGCCTCAACATATCGGGACACTTAGTGAATTTGCCGAAAAATTTAACCATAACCTTTTAGCCAATAACTTATTCAGACTTGGTAATAGCGTTTTAATGGCTTCAACAAAGTTGTAGGTAAGTATCTAATGAACAACCTTTTGAACATTTTATCGCCGGAAAAAAATTTTTTTGTATATTTTTTAAGAAAATGCAAAAAAAAAATTGGAATTTTTTACTTTTTTTAGCATAGCTCGAAGGAATCTTTCTTTTTCTCCATACTTTCTTATACAAAAATGTAGCTAGAGTCAAATGAAACAACTTTTGTGAACATTCCAATACGATCTGAACATGTTCAGTTGACTTATTTAGTATAAATTATCTATTTTATTTTTTTGCAAAAAACACCGTTTTTTAAGGAAAATTTTTGATTTTTTTAAAATAGACGGAAGAGGTCTCAAATATATTTAAAATATATCAAACAAATAGTACAATATAAAACAATAGAAAAGAAAGGTGTTTTATTATATTATTACCACAAAAAAAAAAAATTTTAAGCGTCAAAAAATTGTGAGAAACTACAATTTTTGAGGTACAAAGTGGTCTTTATGAGCTATTTAGGGTGCCTATGTTCACAAAGGCTATTTTATTTTAATCTGGCTACAAGTCCAAAATAGTAATATAAAAATTTCAGCAGTTTGCGAGTTATGGCAAAAAATTCAAAAATTGTCGTTCAAAAAAAACGGTATTTTTCGCAAAATAAGGCCTTTTGAAAATTAAAAAAAAAACATATTCAATTTTTCCACAAAAATGATCATATTTGTGGGAAAAGCTAAACTCACTCATTGTGTCTGAACAAAAACTTTGTACGAACAGTTTTTTTTTATATTGAATTTCACGTTACTCTTTTTGAAATTCAATATAAAAAAATTTTGTTCGTACAAAATTTTTGTTCAGACACAAGAGTGAATTTAGCTTAAGACATGCTTTTTTGGAAAGTTTGAAAAAAAATTTACTAATTGGCCCAGAATCAGCAAAGATGTGGGCAAAAAACCGATGTGAACCAAAATGAATATCATAAAAAATTTCAACTTTTCTAAGACTTTAAATACCATTCGGACATGTAAGTGCATTCGTACATACATAAGTTTACATATACACACATAGATACACACATAAATACACGTAGTAAAGGGTATATAAGATTTGGCACATCCGAATATAGCGCTCTTACTTGTTTTTTGTAATTTCAAATGTCAAACTTTATACACAAAATATTTAAACAAAAAATCTTCTCCGAACTGCTCCCAGACCCACTAAACTTTAAAGAAACTATTGCAAATATGTTAAATCGTTTGCAGATTTATGTCAGACTCGCAACAAAAATTTAGCACAATTTTTTTCAAATTTTATAGAATCTAGTGCAGGCTATGGTCGGTCTTAACCATCTAGTTTATAATTGCTGGTGTAAGTGGCATAAATATTTTCATAGAAACGCAAAACATATTTTAAGTTTTAGTTTTCTTCTTTTTCTTTACAAATGTTTGTCTTTAGGTGTTTTTAGTTTTTACATAAAAAAATTCAATTTTTTTTTTTTGTATTCGCATTTCCCGTTTATTGCTAAACGATTTGAAGAAGAATTATCTTATTTGTAAGTGTGTTTTTGTAAAAGGATGCCAAGGGTGTTGTTGTTAAAAAATGATTTATTAGAAATCAATAATGTTAATGAAACAACTGCCATGTATAATATCCTTTCAATTCCCTTTTAAGCAAGGAAATAAACTGAGTATTTATACACAAATAGGAACAGCAGGAAGTAAACGTTTTTAAACTGAACAAAAAAACACATTAACAGGACATTTTTTATTTTTCAATCAAAACCTAAAAAACGTCTATAAAAATTGGATATAAAAGTGCAGCATTAAATTTTTAAAATAAAATATTTAGGTATTTGTTAAAAATGTAATTTATTAACTAAAAATGCATTTAAAAAATTTTTTTAAAAATAAAATAATTTCTTAATAACTCTCTTAGAAATTGTAATTTTAAATAAATTTTAATTTTTTCCTGCCTTTTTTCTTTCTTTAATTGATATTTATATAGAATTTTCTGGAACATCTTAAGGTTTCCCTACAAACTCACCACCTTTCCTATTCTCACTTTATTTCTATCTCTTCTCCCTAACTGGGATATTTGTTCTCTTTTCTTAATGTTAACACCAGCTATTAAATGGTCTTTATGTCACTATGTCTTTTATGTCAGGCGCATGCCTCAAAACTTCCCTATCATCACAAGTACGATACAGTATTACAGAGAATATTTTCTTTTTAATTAATGTGTAAATGTCAATTTTGTAACCTTCGGCGCCTTTTAAAATTACCCACTTAAAAAACGGACAACGTAATAAAAGCATATGTTTAATACAATTACAATTGAGAGCACACGAGGAGATTTTGCGTCATTTTATTACATTAATAAGACGCAAAACGAACTTTAATTTAATAAAAATAAGGCAATTTTATTGCAATTAATTAAAACGTATTTTAATTTAGTATAACGTTTAAAGAACTTGTGTTTTCTATTTGTATATTTATTGGCTTATAAGTGTCAGGACTATTTTTTTTCTGATAGGGGGGAAGAAATTGGGGCACATGGTCTTTGCAGGCTTGGAAAAATAATTTGTTTAGGAATTTTGCGAATTTTTTTGTACACGGATGTTTTTACCTGTCAATTAAAAGACTATTAGGCAGAGAACTAATTAGTTGACAGAGCATTATATCAAATTTGTATCATAAAGATTTATTACCCTTTTTTGCTTTTATAACAAATACATCTTAAGTTTCACTATACACATACATAAGTGACGAGAAGTCTTTGATTTTTTTCAACGTGAGCATTGTGCGGAAAATTATTGTTTGTAGCAGCTGTGTAGTGTTGCCAAACTAGTAAACCATCTATAGCCAGATAGTACTTTTAACGTTAAAAAACCTCTTAATTATAGACAAATAAAAATGACTTAACTGATAAATCTTTCCATGATCCATTGAACTGGTATTTTAATTTAAAAAACAAATTTTATTAAAAAAATCTTTTTCCTTCCTCCTAGATTTGCGCCTGGTTCCAAGTGGTACTTGTTAATGTAAAACAAGGCCAAACACAACCTTATTGCCTTGAGCAAATATAAAATTATTTATTTCTGTGACAGATCTACAATAAGGATCATTGTTAATTATGAAGCCTTAATTATAAAGAATCATTCTTTAAATATTGATTTAACTTTTTACATTCAATTATTCTTATTATTTAAAAACTATCTGCCAAATATTAAATTCGTTAATAAAGTGTTGTGCAATTGGCGCTAGTAGCTATTAGCGGCCTGCGGCGGCCATGTTGTTTTGGTGGCGTCTGTGTAAGCTGTTCTTTATTATTCAGGCAATGATGCCAAATCAAACCATTATTGCAGTAAATATATAATTGAAAAACATGTACATTTGTCATCAGTTTTCCAGTGCATACCACTTAAAAGCAGAATAAAAGTTTTAAATTAATCGTGATCTAGTGATAATAAATTATCTGCTTTCTGCAGTGCATACAAGTTAATTTCTGTCACTACTTCGTCTGCAAAGTCATCTGAACAGAATATAAAAAACGCTTTAATTAAATTAAAAACTTATTTGCTTCAAAAACCTGAATTTTGATATTGTTTTCTCACACGTTCGCAGCAATATTTCCGACCCTGAAGTCTTTGATATTTTCCGTTCAAGTTGTCAGGATTCGACGTAACAATCTTTTTCGGCCTCTATTTACTTATAAATAAGACCTCTTAGAATCAACGTCTGTGTCCCACTGAGCCATTGCTGTTAAATTAAAACAATATCAGCAAATATCACTTTGTTCTAATACTTGCAAAAATGTTCATAAAAAGTTAGTTTGTACTTAAAAGAGTCTTAAAAAAAGGAAGAAAGGTTTTCCGTACAGTATAAGGACAAAAGAGTGTGCATCTGTCGAATGAACCAAATGTATGTGTATCTGTTGTTTTATGCCATATCCAACCATATGTTTATCAAAAATATACTCAGCTGGTTTTAATCTCAAATACATTTGTATTTACTAAAGTACTTAATAGTATTTAATAGAAAGTTTACACTTAATGACAACCACTTCATTTGTTTTTCTTATGTGAACGCTTCATACTCATACATATAAAATAATAAATTAATATTCTGTTTGGTGTTGCTGTAATATATTTGTTTCACTGAAAAATATCGATTTCTGTGTTAAAGTTTTAACTTAAAAAACAAAAACATTCGTAGTTTATTTTTTTTTACTTATCCTCAGGCGTTTGATTTTGTAATGAGAAGTTCTTAAAATTATGAAAAGCAATTATAAACTACAAGTTTGTCCAGAAGTTGCTAGGAAGCTTAGAAAACAAACTTGACCTCTAATGTTTAGGTTGTGTAAAGCGATTAAATTGAGATTTTCTGAAAATGAAAATATCTTATAAATATGCATACATATATGTATATATATGTACATACATATGTAACAAGCAAGTCTGGGTCCGTCAAGCAAGTTATCTAGAAGTTAAAAATAATATTTTTGTGTAAGAAACTTAATAAAAACAAGTAAGAGCGCTATACTTAGCTGTGCCAAATATTATATACCTTTTACTACGAGTATTTATGTATGTGTGTATGTATACTTATATGTACGTATTAATTTTAGTCCACATAGATTTTTCGCCCATATCTTTGCTGAAATTTATTGCGTATACATATCTCGAAATTTTTTTTCTGTTAAAAATTTCCCAAAAGGCATGTCTTACGCACAAATTTAACATTTTTGTGTAAAAAATATATTAAAAAAAATTTTTTTCTTTCTTATATCTCATTAATTGTCGAATTTTGGTGATTTTCAATAGCAAGAATCTCGGGGAAATTTCTGATTGTTTGATACCAATAACGGGTCCGTACGACATCGGGGGGCTGAGAAAAGTTTATTTCAACAGACGGACATGACTAAATCGACTTCCCTATCTATAAGGATTCAGAATATATATGTATACTTTATAGGGTCGCAAATGAATATTGTAGAAATTACAAACGGAATGACAAACTTATATATACCCTTGACACTTGTGGTAATTATGGTAAATAATGTCCAATTAACTCCTTGAGGAGCATAGGGAGAAGGGTATAATTAAAAGAAATTTTTTTACGTATTCTTTGTTTTTTTTTTAATAAACTTCGTTATTTCAACTTAATTGCAACAAGAATTTTATTGTTAAAAGATGATTTTAACTGAAAGTAATCATGTTTTCTTCATTAAAAGTGAATATGTTCAATGGGTTGCCGCCGTTATAAGTTCAAACATTATTAATAGTTTAAGTTTATGATTTCCCTTATCACCTTTTTTTGCGTATCTGCACGCTCTGATAAAAAATGTTTATGCTTTCTGCTTTATGTTTATTTAAACAATTGAATTACCTTGACCTACTTGAAAGAAAGTAAATAATATAAATGTTCTAAAAGGGGAGTAAATGGGAAAAGAAAACAATGTTTGCCTTTAATCAGTTATAAATTCAATAACATTTTAAAAGCTTGTACAAAATGTTATAAAACCTTAACCTGTTAACGTTATTTTTGGTGTAAAAAATTGTATCATGTTTTTTTAATTTTAAACAGTCTTTGTCGTTTTTTTAACCAATATTCACCTAAGGATATGTACATACATATACATATTTAGCGGTAAAACATCAATAATAAAAAAAACCTTATACATTTATTATTTTCAATTTATAATTCATTATTCATTGTTGATTTGCTTTTTAATTATTTATTTACTTTTAAATATTCCGTTTTATTTATATCTGTTGCGGCTGTCGTCATACACACACACACACACACAAATTCATATATAATAAATAAAAACATTTAAAGAGAAATGTAAATATTTCTTTTGTTATTCTTGTTTTTTTTTTATTATTCACATAACAAAAAAAAGAGAAAATATAATAATAAACTTTATCGGTAAATATTATGAAATAAGAAAAATGGTTTGTCATAGTGACAACATAATTCAACTAAACGTTGATAAGAAAAATGCCAATTAAAGTAATATTTTTTATTACAAAAAATAAATTCACTTAAAACGTAATTTTGTAGAAAATGTGGAATTTGTATCTTTATTGCTTAACTTTTAGACATTTAACCATAAGTAGCTAATGAACGTATTACATACATATATCGTATAAGTATATCGTTAGCCATGCACGTCAGACCGTGTGTATGTTGGAAAACAAATCTAAATGTCATGCAGACCTGTTTTAATAATATTAATATTTCTTTAATATCAGCTAAATTCGTTTAAAAAATTTTAAGTAAAAACAGAATGGCTCTTTTATCCATTTTTATACCCTTCACCACAGGTGACAAGGGTATAAGGTTCCGTTTGTAATTTTTGCAATATTCATTTGCCACCCTATTAAATATATATATTCTAGATCCCTACAGATAGGGAAGCCAATTTAGTCATGTCCGTCTGATCATCTGTTGAAATCAAGTTTCCTCAGCCCTCTGATGTCGCACGGACCCGTAATTGGTATCGAACAATTAGAAATTTCCCCGAGAGTCTTGCTATTGAAAATCACCAATATCCGACAATTAACTAGATATAAGCAAAAAAAAAATTGTTTTTCACAAAAATTAAATTAAAAATTAAGACATGCCTTTCTGGGAAATTTGAAAAAAAATTCCCGTTTTGGCCCAGAATCAGCAAAGATATGGACGAAAAACCTATTTGGACTAAAATTAATATCATAAAAAAATCAAGTTTTCTAATTCTTTAAATACTTTTCGGACATGTAAATACATTCGTACATACATAAGTAAACATATACACACACATAGATACATACATAAATACATGTAGTGAAGGGTATATAAGATTTGGCACAGCCGAATATAGCGCTCTTAGTTGTTTTTTAATATTTTTATTTATTGTACTTGATTATTTGGAATTTAAATTAGTGCTAGAATATCCATTCTGTTCTTTATTTATATTAATTTAACATAGTAAAATTATTAAATTATAGAAATGATTATGATTTTGTTAAAAAATAAAATGTGTTCTTTCAAAATTCTATTGCATTAATATTAAATATATTTTACTGTTAAATAAAATAATTAAAAAATTACAAATATTATCTATGTAAGTATATGGGCTAATCCCAGAAACAGTCTACCAAGCAAACATTTTTCAAATTAATCTAACTTAATTTTTTTCAATAAAATATTAGACTAGATGTTTAATTTTATAAATAAAAGAAAAAAATCAATTTCGATGATCATTAATACAGAAAATGATACCAAATCCTACCATACCTCAAGTCTCTTAAGATTATACAAGAAATTAACATTTTTTTAGGTGATCATATCATTAATTTGCTGTTATTATAGATAGTCCGATCAAAGGCCACATTTTTATTCATTTAATTCTCTTTAATTTCAGTAAAAAAATATTTTGTTTACTGTATTGGAAAAATTTAAATAAGGTATGAAATGTCAGGTCCATGCGTTCTGACGTGCGTCACGGAAAATAAGGTTTTTTTATGGAATTATTCTAGTGGAAAAAATGTGACGTGCGTCACTTTGCGTTCACGGCTGTTAATAAAAAAAAACTACAATTTTGTTTGCCTCCAATTAAGTTGTTTTAGATTTCTTCTATATTCGTCTTTCTTAAAGAATTTAGGTTTTGGATTTAGGTTATGCAAAATTTGCTAAAAATTACGAAAACACATTCCAACTTAAAAGTTACTTCCACTTTTTGTAGCGTGCGCAACGAAACTTTGTGATCAATTATTTCACAACAAATACCTGCTACAAAATTTTGTTTTATGCCATTCGAAAGTACAAATAAAATCCCACTAAACACTACGTAAAAGTTAAAGGTATCTCTTTTGAAAGACCAAAAAAATTTTATATTTTAATTTAAAAACGCGTACGAATGTAGCGTGCGCAACGCAGGATTTGCCCATATATTTAAAAAAATTATATATTTTTTTAAAGTTACTATTGCCATGGTTGGAATCAAAACTAAAAAAAATTAACAAGTGATGATTATGTAATTATTTTACACAAAATGTTTGTATAAAATAAAGTTTAAATCGAATTTCAAATTTTTAAAACAATCATATATACGCTTTGGTCGTAGTGAGCTTTTACTATGCAATTATGTTTTTTCTTTCCGTGTAAGTATCGATTAAAGGCCCAGAGTTCTTCACTCTTTTAACTAAGAACAGTAGTAAAATTCATACCGCATTTGGTACTTGTAATTCGGTGAATTCTCATCAATACATTTTGTTGTTGAAAAATTATTAAAAACAAAATGTATTAAGAATTAACCGATCAACAAGTACAATTGGTAAAAAAAATTTTATTTATAAAATTTTCCATTATTTTCTATGCTTTTAAGTTGTAATAAATTATACAATTAAAGACAAAAAGTTTTATGATGAATTCTGTACTTTTAAACATGAATTTTGTTTTTGTTTTAATATTTTGAACGAAATCTTTTTTCAATTATTTTTTATGGCTGGTGATGTTTATCCTAATCATTATTTTTCTATTTTAACAGCTTTTGCAAATAATCTTTTCAGCAACTATTGTGATTTTTATTAACTCTGTGTTCAAACTTACAAACAGGGTCAATAAATAATAAAATAAAAAAAATAAATAAATACATTTCGTAAATAAAGTTACAAAATTTATTTGTATTTAGTTGTAGTTTAGTGGTCATTATTACGTGTGTATGTTTTTGTGTTAATATTTATACTAACTTACATATGTAGGTAAGTTTGTCCATATGTATGTAGTTGTACACACAATGTATTTACTATCAGAAGCTTACACATATTGTATAAAATAAAATTTATGGAACTTTGACATATTTTTTTTGCATATTTGCTTACATATATTGTTGTTCTAGTTGTTTAATACACATATTTATACATATGTGTGTATATTACATATAAATACATACATACATATAGGCATGTAAATGTGTACGATTATTTATGTTTTTATTTTATTGTGGTTTTACCAACTTTCATAAATGTTTACTTGAAATACATACATACATACAAACATACATAAGTTAATACATAAATAAACATTATAAAGAGTTTTGTTTAAGTTAATAAATATTTTCAAATAATTTTTTATGAACTAATTTTGCTATAGGTTTTAAAAAGTAACTAACAATTGCATGATTATTAAAAAATAAAACACATTTTGTAAAAAAAAAACCATAATGTGGTTGTTAAGATTTACCAAATCCCAAAAGTGTTTAGCGGCTAAGAAAGGCAACAATTGCAATTTATGAATGGCTCTTGTTTAGCTAATAAATTATACGGTACTGTATACCAACCATTATATTTCAGTTTTATGATTTTGATAAAATTAAACTATTGTAATAGAATACAAAGGAAATTCCTAAAAAAATTATGAATAGTTGATAGAAAGAAATGATATGTTTTGTGTCGAAAAACATAAAACATAAACATAAAAGCACCAAGTTGACAGCACTGATAATCTAATAAGCTGAAATAATTTTTTTTTTTAATTTTCAAATATGAAAACACCTAAAAATTCCCCCAGCCTGAAGTGTATTCTGTTAGCAACAACAAAAAGTTTTCGTATTACTTGTGGAACAATGTAAACCTGCATTTAACAGAAGTGTCCGTTGACTGGCGCCTATTTTTAACGCTATATAAATAAAAGCGTTAAAACTAAACAAAATATAATTAAACAGAAATGAAAGAGTGAGTAAATCGCTAGATTTGAAGTGAAAATAGCTAAAATGGCATTACTTTTAAACAATAACAAAACTATCCGCATACAACTTTACTTTCTAACACTACGTCTTGACGAGCCAAAAAATTTGTTCAAGCATGAACAAAACGTCGCACATAGGGGTATTTTGCCAATCTAGCCGGACATTTGGTCAAACGTGAAATTTAAGAAGTGTAAAAATGATATATAATATAATAATAAAAAAAAGTACGCAGCCCAACAGACAACAACATTTTGCATCATTTAGTGAATTTTCAAAACTTTTGCTTGAAATTTGTCGTTTTGGGACACTATTCAAGTCAAGAAAGTTGAATAAATTGCAGGGTACTTATTGACTTTTTACGGTTTTGAGAGGTTTATAATATATTTGCTTGTGGCTAAACGAAAAAAGATTTTACATTGATTTATTTTTTCTGTGAAGGACAATACTAACAGCTGCTTATAATAATTTTTAGAAAAAAAATTTTTTCAAATTTTTATTATATTAAAAATTTGTTCAAAATTAACAAAACGGTTTTTTTGTTCACTTTTTGAGAAAAAAGGTTTTTGAAAGTGAGGGCCGTCGCGATCCTTAAAATGTTATACATCACGATAAA
>NDXZ01010419.1:0-11474 GCA_003055125.1 Paykullia maculata
GAACGAAATAGAAAACGAAAGCAAGTGTAAAATACATACATACATATGTATATAGACCTACCATTTGTACTGATTTCATCAGTAAATAGATGAATTTTTCATATTCATCAGAGTATGTAGGAGTAGGTAGGCCTTCAATAAGGCCTTTCTGAGAAGGCAAGCGAGCTTAAGTATTGGGTCTAAAAAAGGTCTAGGCAGGTCTTACAGAAGGCCTTATAAATGAAGGCCTCTAAAAGTTCGCCGCTGTGAAGTTTTATGCTTTTATTGCCAGGAAGAAATACATCATGTAAAAGAATTTTTTCGTTAATGAATAATAATTGGAATGACAAAAAATACTAATTTTAAAATATAATGTTGAACTTTCTTGCGACAAATATTACAAAGAAGTAATGTATTGTCCTTAATTGATCAATGAAGTCCATGGTACTACAAAATATATGTAAATAAGTATTTATAGCAATAAATATAACACGATATTAATTTTGAGCTTTTTTTAGTTATAGCTAAATGGTCCTGCAATAGGTACAACCGAACTTTGCCAAATTGCTGAAGCTATGTACATCTGTCATATTCGCAGTCATTTAGTCAGTCTGTTTTGCTAAATCACTATGAATAAGTCATTGTTTGGTGTGAATTTTGTGTTGGCTGCATCATCGGTCAATATTTCTCTGAGAACAAGGTTGGCTAGGCCATTACCGTCAACGTCGAGCGCTATAGGTTGATGATTACCAACTTCTTTTCAACTGAATTGGAAAAAATGCACACCAACGACAAGTGGTTTCAACAGAACGGCGCTACGTGCCACACAAGTCATGTCATATTAGACGAACGATTTGAGGGCATGGTCACCTTACGTGGCTGTGATGAATAGGGCAGAAACCACATGTCATCAGTCAATTCAGCCTGATTAAGGCAAAGTCACGACGGACTTTAGCATGATGTTGAGTTCAATACATAATGTCATCGATATACCTATTGTAGTACAACCCTGTGTTTTAGCAAACATACAGGAGCAGCAACAACAACAACAAAAATATGTAAGTCATGTGTTTGGTAGAAAAGCCATAGCGTGTGTGCGTGTGTGTGTGTACGTTTGTTGTTTCTTTAGCTGTTTTGTTGCTGTGCTACCATTGCAACCAACTAAAAAATCTTTTTGTTGTTAAGGAGTCAGAATTCAAAAAGGAGTTTAAGAAAAAAAAACATACACTGACACACACAAAAATGTCATTAATCAATAATATGTAATCATTTATTGAATTATTTAAAAAGGCGCACAAAGTTAAAAAACTATTTGGGTAATTAACACTAATTTTAACATAATACATAAGTAATTAACAAAATGTATGTACATATGTTTTTTGTCAACAAAATAATTGAATTTAATTGATTTCTTTAACATATTATCCGCGTACATACATACATACACATGTATGTAAAACGTTTGTTAGTGAAGCTTTCAAGCTAAAATTTGTAACATAGATCAGTGTCGATGGATGTAAAGTTTTTAAAAGCCATCAGGTTTATTTATTTAATGCTGTAATAAATAGCACGAAAAGCATATTTACACAATCTTTATCTATGTACCTATCTGACTGATTGATTGACTGATACATCATCGCACTGTTCAAACGGTTAAAGCTAGGGACATGAAATTTTGCCTGTGTGTTCCTCTCCTGTTGTGTAGATCCGCTAAGAAGGGATTGTTGGAAACTTTAATAGGTATTTTGTTGGAATACTTAAAGGGTAAAAAAGGAAAAAATCAGTAACCTTATGTAGGTATATCCGCTAAACTAAACATTTAACAACAAACAAAATTTAAAAAGCATTGTAGGTATTCTATTAAAAAAATAACTGGATAGGTGTCTGGTACTTTTTTCAAATTAGAGAGCCTAGAGGATAAAAAAGGGTAAATTTATATTTTGGTACTATTTTGGGGCCCCTTGTAACAAACAACTAAAACAATAATCATAGAAACATAATTTAAACTCCGTTTTGACTCCTTTAAAGAATAAGAATACGTTTTTGGAGTTTTTTTTGTTGGTAGGTAGGTATGTACATTTTAAAAGCAAAATATTTTTTGAAATTCAATAGAATGTACATATGTACATATGTATGTATTTGTGTACGTTAAGGTTTACTTTACCTTAGATTTTATCTATGAAAGAATTTATTTATACACAAAATATAAATAAATAATAATTTATATCAACAAAAACTGTATTGTTTTCGCTGGCAGTCAATCATTTGCCATATATGTACATACATATGTATGTATGTACAAATGATGACGAATAAAAAACTTTCGTAAATTACTTTTGTAAATAAAGTTTTATAAATTAAAACACCAAAATAATCTGAACTTGTTTGTTAAATTTTATAACAACTATTTACATATTGATATACATATGTATATGTATGTACATCATATACACAAAATCTTGTTTAATTAAAATGGTGCTTACAATTTTGACTCTTTAAAACAAAATCTAGTTTCTAACGAAATTTTGCCAAAATTGTGAAATCATAGAATAACTTTGAAATATATTTTTCATTATATTAATATATGGTGTCTGTCTGCTTTCAATAAAAGATTATTGCTTTGATTTCAACTTTTAAATATACAAACTTATGAATGTACTTAAGTATGTATGTATGTATGTCAATTTATATAATTCTAACAAAACAATGAAAAAGTAAAGTAAGATATTGAATATAAAAATAAAAAAACGTTTTGTGAAAAAGTTAATTTAAAATATGTTTTGAACAAACTCTATCAAACGATAAAAAAAAATGTTAGTGTCAAGGTTGTAGGTTTTTTTTAAATGCTTAAAATCTAATTCGAACGAGATTTGTAAATGGATGTTTAGCTAAAAGTAAAAATTAATAAAACAAATTCTGAAATTTTTTTTTAGCGAATTGTTTAATTATTTTAAAGCCAGTTTAAAAAATCTATGATTTACATAACAATGAGTTGAATATTAAAAATGTATTAAAAATTTTGTTTTTACGATTTGAAATTAAAAAACAAAATATATGTTTTAAAATTAAAACAATGTGGAATTCTGTTTTGTTGTTGTTGTTTTTTTTTCAAGAGAACTATTAATTATAAATTCAAAGTTGATATTTTAATTTTAAAAAATTGCATATTATTTATTAAATGATCTTTTTTTGCAATTAACTTTGGTGCATCAACAATAAAAATGGTTTATTATAACGAATTTGTTATCTGTAGATGAAATTTCTGAATTAAAATTCAATTAATGATTAAACTTTTAAAAACCAACAACATGTGAAGAAGAAGATAAGTTTAGTTTAGTTTAGTTCAGTTCAAAAGGGTGGTATTGAAGCACACCTCCATTCGGAGACCCATAGGGTTCATTGTGAATCCCTTCAAAGGAAAGTTAGAAGATCAAAGAATTAGATGTAGAAAGAAAGAAAAATGAAGAAAGCAATGATATAAAAAGAAACAAAAAGGAAAATGAGTCGCGGAGGTTCCCATAAGCCAGAAGAAATATCCCAAAACTCCCTTATATACCGCCAGTCAACCGCCCAATCCCCATGATGAAACCAACGACATTCTCCATCTCACACCCAGCCACTTAAGCCTGTGGTTCTGCAGTCTGGGGCAGTGACAGATGATGTGTTCCACCGTCTCCAACTCCTCCACATCCCCGCACAACTTACAGAAATCTGGAGTGCCATGATCCCATTGTGAACTCCCACAATGAGCCGCAGAACCCCCCTGGCCATTTCAAGAAACAATCTGATATTGGCTATGTTCAGACCGAGCCATAAGGCCCTTGACACCGCACAATCACCCCTGTTCTTCCGGGCATAGTCAGTTCGTTCTGACACCCATCTTCCTATCTGCCCGTAGAGGAAGAAGATAAAGAATAACAAAAATCAAAAATTTTTATTATTTAAGAATTTTTAGAATTTTTGCGTTTAATTGGTACAGAAGACATAATTTTATACATTTTCTGAATAATTGATGAATGTAGGAAATTTGATTTTTAATAATGAAAGAATCAAAAAATATTGTTAGCCTTTTTTCTTTTCCAAAATAAATCTTAAGAAATATATATTTTACTTTTTTATAATTAAACGTTTATTAATTTTTTGTTTTGTACAAATAAAAAAATATATTTGTTTATTTTTTTAAATGCAAACAAATCAATCGCTTTGGCATTCAAACACTTTGCGTAATGTTTTAATATTAAATGGTAAAATTTGTTAGTTTTTTTTCTAAAGTTTTGTTTCAATTTTACTTTAACTTTAAGCTCCTCAAAACTAAGGCAAGATGTTACCGATTCTATCAAAACTTAGCAACTACTATAGCGCCTACGTGTTAGGGGTCCTAACCGTGGGCTATATATTGGGCGAATTGGGTCATTATCTAATTGGTGTTACCTCTAAGCAAACAGCCATGGAATTGGATTATGGTGATATATCGTGTCAACAGAATAATTCAAATTTCCTTAGGACCGAAGTGCCCATGCAGTGCGCAGATATACAAAATGAAACCAGGTAGGATAACAGAGGGAGTGACTTTTGTAATGCTTCGATTGATTTTAAATAATTTTAGTTGCCTGGCGACGGATCTAAATGGCACAGCTTATTGCGAATGGAACTATAACGGCTTGGGCATAGAATACCAGATATTGGCGGGACCTACGTTTATATTGATTTTTACCATTGCTGGGGTTTTCATGGGCATAGCTGCTGATAAATACAATCGTGTCAAAATGTTAACCGTTTGCACTTTGGTATTTGCGGTGGCTATCGTTTTACAAGGTACTGTCAAGGAATATTGGCAATTGGCTCTTTTAAGAATGATAATGGCAGCAGGGTAAGTTATTTGAAAAGGTTTAAACACATTCAAATATATAAACACATATGTATGTACTTATATGCATGTTGTTTAAAAATGTTCTTTTTTTTATATTCCAGAGAATCTGGTTGCAATCCTTTGGCTACTGGCATTATGTCCGATATTTTCCCTGAGCATAAACGTGCTTTAGTTATGGCCATTTTCAACTGGGGTATATATGGTGGTTATGGCATTGCTTTTCCTGTCGGACGTTATATTACCCAGGCAAATTTCTTCGATTTGGGTTGGCGCATGTGCTATTTAGGCGCTGGTATTTTGGCCATTTTTATTGCTGTAGTCACGGGCACAACTCTCAAAGAACCCGAACGCAAGGTTATTGGAGAAAATGAAATGCGCACTAAGGATGGCAAAAAGGCAAATCTGTGGTCGGTTTTAAAAAATCCAGCCATGATTATGTTAATGATTGCGGCCTCCATAAGACATTCTGGTGGTATGACATTTGCCTACAATGCTGATTTGTATTACAACACTTATTTCCCTGACACCGATTTGGGTTGGTGGCTGTTTGCTGTCACTATTGGTATTGGCAGTGTGGGTGTTGTTGTGGGTGGTGTGGTGTCCGATAAGATTGTTGCCAAAATGGGCATACGTTCAAGAGCTTTTGTTTTGGCCATTAGTCAATTGATCGCCACTTTGCCAGCATTTGGCTCGGTATACTTTGACCCTCTGTGGGCCATGATCACCTTGGGTGGCTCGTACTTCTTTGCTGAAATGTGGTTTGGTATTGTTTTTGCCATTGTTGTGGAAATTGTGCCATTGCAAGTGCGCTCATCGACTATTGGTGTATTTTTGTTTGTGATGAACAACATTGGTGGCAATTTGCCCATTTTTGTAGATCCCGTAGCTAAAGCAATTGGCTACAGAGGTGCTATAATGATATTCTATGCTGGCATGTATGGCATAAGTAAGTTTATTTGTTCATTATTATTATTATTGTTATATTTTATTTGCTTTCTTAAATTATAAAATAACCAAACAATTATTTGCTTTATAGGTTCTATACTCTTCCTTATCACCTGCTTTATGCTCGAAGGCAAACCTTCTAGCTCAGCAGAAGAAAAAGTTGAAAATGGCGTAGAAGTTCAAGCTAAAAATATCCAAGGTCATGACAATTCAGTCTTTTCCAACGATGAACCCCCCGCATATCCTAATGGCAAGTCATCGGCGGCGCTACCAAATCATTTACAAATGTACAACAACCACAACAGTAATACACAGAAATCTCAAATACAAGAGAGCAGTAGACTGTAGGGTACCTTTTATTGTAATAGTTTTAAGGCTTAATTTAAATTAAATAATACTCGTCACAAAAAGCATTAAAAATTTGTATTAAATTTCTATTGAAAACGAAACTACACGTACATAAATATGTACATGTATGTATTTATGGATGTATGTACTTATGTATTTTGTTTTTTTTGTACCTTTTCTAAAAACAAGTATTATTTGTAATTTCAAAACGTTATGAATAATAATTTAGTTTTTTAAATTAATAAGGCATTTCGTTAGCAATCAAAGAAATGAAGTTATATAATTTGTTAATTATTATTAAATAAATTTAAAATATGTATGTATGTACATTTGTGTATATAATATAATTAAACAAAAAATAAATTTATTTTTATTTTTATACAATTACGGTAATACTTTAAAATTTAAATAATTAACCATTATTTTAAAGAAATCCAATTTTATTTTATTTTTCTACAACGGTGCTATAAATTTTGTTTTATTTTATGTATGTATGTATGTGCATAGTATGTATGTATGTATATTTGGAATTACTAATTAACTTCAAATGTTATATTTATTGCATTTAAATAATGTCAGTTATTATGTTAGTGTAACCTGGATTTGGCATTAGCAACCCTGTTTTAAAGTTTTTTGTGGCAACCCCTTTCAAAGTTATGTACATAGATAAATTGCCTGACCGGTAAATCTTGTAACTGTCAATTCAAATTTAAATAAGCTGTTCCGTGTTATTGACTTGGATTTTGTTAACTGTGCCCATGTTCTGTATTGGGGGAAAAGTTTCATTCGAAAAATTTATAGTCGCATTGCTTAAAATAGGGTGAGTAAGAGTAACTCAACTGTTTTTATTAAATTTGAAATTTTTATTATGTAAATTAAAAATAATCTGAATCACACTGTTAACAATCAGAAGATTATGTGGCAGCACCGAGCTTGCCAACTTTACAAAATAAAACAGCTGGCAACGTTGTTAAGAAACAGTCGAAGAAAACAACACCTTATACCACGCGCAGTTTTTGCAACTACTGCTGTAGAATTTTCATCGTTTAAGTAAAATTGTTTCTTGTTTTAATAAAAGTTAAATAAATATTCATTAATAGAAAATAGTTGTTAAATTGATCTTGTTTGATTACCGGCAGCTATAATTATTTTAATTTAAAGTTAGAACTATTTTTTTACTATCATTTAACTCGTATCAGCAGAGATTTAACCGCACTTTTTATTTCACATATTTGACTCGCCCTATATTATCAAATTGTATGACAAGACCGCCATCTATGTTTAATGAATATTGCAGTTGATAAGTTGGTTGGTGTATTTGCTAACTAAGCCCTTTATAATTAAATAAACAAAGCTGCCAGCCTTAACAATTGTTTAAAAGTTTGGTAAGATTATGGTTTGCAATTGTTATACCCATTACATATGTATGTATATTTATTTGTCAGTCCAATGGTATCATAAACAGCATAAAGGTGACTTTCAGCTTAAAGTACACTTATTTATCTGTCCGATAACATCCTAACTTTTACTATTGGTAAGTTGTGAAAACCGTCCTAAAAAGTATTACAGCCGAGAGTAAAAAACGTCTAAATAAACACGATGTACATACATAAATATGCCCATCCGCCTGTATGTCCGATAAAAGCACGATAGAAAATATTTCGATTTATAATTTGTATTTAAAATGAGTAAATTAGATGCAAAAAAATAAATGTATGGTTGTTTGTGAAATAACTGCGAACGAAACGTTTACTGGTGGCGTTTTAAATATAAATATGCTTTTGATGTATGGCAAAATACATACTGAAATACATAGGTATGTAGTTGCAGTCAGAAATTTTTGGATGTATTTACTTGGGTATATGAGAAGTTTTTACAGGTTAGTGCCAACTTATTTAACATTTTCAGACTTCCTCGCGAATTTTTCAACCGGTTTCTAAATTTATGATGTGATATTTCCTAGTGATTATATTTTCTTGTATTACCCTATGTAGCAAGATTTACTCGTTCTAGGTTATTGTGAAAATCCCAATTTATTGGTCTAACTGTAAAAATTTAAGTCCAGTGTTTTTTTTTTTACCATATGAAGTCGATTAATTGAACTTAATAAATAACAAGTATGAAAAAATTTTATACCAACGGTAATGGTTTTAAAATATTTTATATTTACGGATTTTCACAAGAACCTAATTGCTGTTTTTTTTTAGAAAACAGCTTAAAAACTTTTCGGCAACGATATGACAACACCGACTGTAAGCAATCAATTACAGAATTTACTTTTATTGCTTGTTGTAACTTTTTTGCTAGAATTAGTGATTAAAGAAATTATTTTCTATCACTGTATTCACTGTTAGAAATGAATTTGCATGATTAACGTTGATTATTTATCACTTACCACATAATCATCTTATTTGTTCTAAAAAAAATTAATATTTATTATAGTCATCTTTTTGGTATAGGTATTTCTGTTTTTATACCTATATGTACTTACCCCGACAATTATCAAACAAAATGTTTTATACAAAAACACTTACACCCAAATAAAATACACATATGTACATTCAAAAAAACTGTTCTCATATACACCAACCTATATGTATGTACATACATCCATATTTAGTTTACTCAAGTCGCAAGCGAACATTGCCTTTATTCCACAGACAATACATTCCTTTTTAACGTCAGCTAAGCAACTAAATTCAATGGCGCAGGTTACACTCATATTTATGCATTTTTGTGCCCAAGCAAACAACAACTGATATTCACGGCGAATATTACCGCCTCAGCTTTGAATTTGCTTTGAGTTGTATTTATTTGAGTGTTTTGCCAGTCGTCGCAGCGGCTGTGGCATACAATATCGTCGTGTTACGCTGTGCTTTGCAGGCAAATGTACAAATTACGCCTTAATATCATATTTTAACAATTACTGCGATTCAGTTGATATTTAAGGTTTCATCATAGATGGACGTACGTATTAATTTTATTCCTGTTAATTTTTTGCTTTTATATAAAAATTGTTAAAAGCTGAAACATATTTACATTTGTACATGATTTAAAGTTTAAACCGAAGGGAGGTAAAAAACAATAAAGACATTTCTAAACCTATTGTACAAGAACTGTCATAACCTATTGCGAAAAAATGCAAAGAAAAAACATCTACAAAAGGTAAAAAAGTAACTTTTCATATTTAATAATTTATCAAGTGTTTAAATAATAAAATATGTTCTTAAGATACGTAACTTCGTTGAAAATATTAAAAATAGAAATATTAAGGAAGTTGTTGGATATCGATGGTAAAAAAGCGAGTTTATTCTTGTCTAATTTTGTTCTTATGACGTTTGTTGTACATACTATGTAGATACATACATTAGTTTGTATACATACATACCTATGTAGGCATGTATGTATATAGTGATGTGATGATGGCGGTGGTGCTTTTGTTGTAATTGTAGTTGTTATTTTAGGTCGGTCATACTAACACACATAGCAACTATTGTTTTTTTTAAGAAGTGTGTGTGTTTATGCCTAAATGACGGAATTCTGTTATACACACAATAGTGTACTTATTATTATTTTAGTTGTTATTGCATTTTGTCGGTATACAATTTTCTTTCTTTTTTTGCGATTTTAATCACACCCTGCTCTAACTGAGTGCTGCTTGTTTTTTTTACATAATAGGTACTTAAATTATTTTTGCAAGAAAAATTGTTTTAATTATAAAACAATTAATTATTGTGAAATATTTAAAAAAATTTAAGACTTGAAAAAAAAGAGTAAGAAGTGTGTTTAAAAATTGTACGTACATACATATGTATGCAAATAGTTGGTAAGTATATTTATAAAGTGGAATATAATAATGTGCATGATGTAAAAGTGTAAAAAAATAATCAAGTGTTATTGATTTGGCATAATTTCCAGAATTATTTTAATAACACATTTAAAAATTATTCAGGAAACAGTATGGAAAAATATATAAAAAAGTTTTTGTAAACTATTTCTGATCATGCAAAATCTCCAAATTTTTATAAGCGTGTTTTTTATGTTAAGCTGCTGCGTCAGTTCTTAAAATTGAAACGTGAAAAATATAAAAAATGTAATTTATTATACCCTGGTAGTCTGACCCTCATATTTATAATAAATTAAATTTATTGAAGGTTTATTAGTTGGAATTTACATACAAAATTTGTTTTATAAACCTTAAATTATTTTAAACATTTTTATAAATATGGGGGTGAATGTTTAAAATAGCTCAATGTGTTATTAAGAGTTAAACTATGAACCGTTTATTTCAAAGGCATTAAAACTTAAATAAAACGAAAAAACGCGCTAAATGAAAAATCGGTGCTGTTTGGGTAGTTAAGTGGACTAACTTTATTACAAAAATTTAGTTTTGTTTTAACCACAAATACCTACTCGAACGAAAATTATTTTATTAATTAATTTAATAAGAACAGTCAGTAAATCTAGCGTTAAAAGGGCTCAGTTGGCATCACTGTCTGTTTTTTTTCCTTTCTCTCTTATAAACAAAGACTGCTGGCAAGTAAAAGCGATCAATGTTAACAAACAAAAAATTGAAAAATGTTTACTATAAACAAACACATTTTGCTTTGGAAATAACAAACATACATTTGTGTATGTATACCCTTGTCACTCATCTGTAGGGTATAAAAAGTATATTTGTACACTTTGGCATCCCTGCTTTAAATAAACAAACACTTCCCGTTTATCATGCTTTCCACTACCAGGGATGGGAAAGTTGATTCGATATCACTTTTTCTGAGACCTTATTTGATACCCCTCAATAATTTTTCGTGTCCTTTCAATGAAACTTCTTCGGTCCATAGACAATCAAAGCGTTTTATCGGGCTGTCTCGGAACAAATCCGAAAAGCTAATATTGCTTGATAAGGGTGATCTCATGTTTCTAACATGGTGCTTTATCGACATTGTTGTCATAGAGGCCATCAATTTATCATTGGGAATGTTGAGGCTAAACGGTGCAGATTATGTAAGACTTGATACCTTGGAAACATGTACTATGCCCGGAAGTAATGGCATGATAATTATCCCGAAGGAGATAAACCTGCACAAAAGATCTTAAAGGTCGCCAGGCTTTAGTTCTCAAACAATGATAATATAATAATAAATACAATTAAACTCTTGTTATACATCTTTCTACTTCTACAAGAATTTACATGTGTATGTACATGATATTTTTGCCCTTTTTCATTAGACTTTCCTTTTGCATCATCAAGCACTAATGCCCCTATTATGGTTTACAACTCAACTCAGTGAAAACCAGGGTTCAAAAGTTTTCATGTGTGATCGCTAAA
>NDXZ01010428.1:0-19433 GCA_003055125.1 Paykullia maculata
GTCCAAAATTGTAATTTTTTTATAATTTTTCCAAAAAAATGAGTTTCGTCTCTAAATTTTACATATTGGATTAAATTTTTGGACTTTATAAATACACACATATATATAAAAATAGTACCTAAATAGTATCCGGAGGCTAAGCAAAAAGTTAAGGACTTTTGAAATCACTTATTAGTTGCCACTGAAAAGTTTTTCTTAGCCAAACTGTTCAACAAGCAAATCTAATCAGTAAATTCAAATTTTTATATTTATAGTTATTTAGTTAGCGATCGGCCCCTTTGTTTAGTGTGTTTAGTTTTAAAATAATTTAAAACTAATTTACCTAAAATATCAACTCGTTATTCTTACAGAAGTTAAAATTTCTCTCAAATCCCGCTGTTTATTGTTTGGAGCCAAGTATGCCCACAGAAGCTATTTGTTTTGTAATCGATCCCACAAAAGATTCAAAAACACAAATAGAACTTAAATTAGACAAACTTTATAATTTTCTCATATGGCTGTGCGAAAACAACATGCCACACAATATATTTATGACACCAGGAGTTCAAGAGGAAAACAAAACACAACATAAACTAAAAATCTTTGTTTATGCAAGACAAGAATTTTGCACGATTAAAGATTTATACACCTGCAATATAGGATTTTGTGAATTATCAGGATATGCGCCAGTGGGAAGTAAGTTAATCTAAAAATTTTCAAACTAAAGTATACTTTTATAATTATTATTAATTATATATTTTCTTTTAGCTAGTCAACTTTATGACAGTTTGACGGAGTTGAACGTAATAAATAAAATTAATCTAGAGGCTGGTGTAATTTATAAAAATAAAATTTATAAGCATTTTCAGGAAAGTGGTTAGTTAGTTAATTTTAAATGTAAATTTTTATTTTACAAAAATAAAAGTAAATGAAAACATATAAAATTAAAAACACATTATTTTCATAACTCTTTAACGTCTGCAAAACCTTTGCCCATACCCGCTTTACTTATAACTTTATTATTGGTTTCAATATGATATTCGACGGGTTTATCGCCATTTTGCCTTTCCACCAGTTCTATTAGTTCATTAAGATTGTCATTCAATATGCAAGAGTGTATGGTTAAAAAAAATTGCATTAGATGATGTAAATTATGGCTGTAAATGTAAAATTTTAAAACAATATTTATAAAATTCCTTGTTTTGTAACATTAAGAGTCCCAAATACTTACATCATCAACAATATTGGTCCTAAGAGTTCGGAGGTTTTGTACAGATGATGTATATAAGATCGTGTGTGCTTCTGGCAGGCAAAACAAGAACAGTCCTTAAGTAGGGAAGTAAAGTCTTCTTTTAAGCTAAATTAAGAATGGTTTAAAATTTTATTTAATGTGTAAAATTCTTATATAAATTATTCAAATTAATTAAATACATACATATATAAATGTTTAAAAACTTTTTTAATCTTAACTTTGAACTTTAAAGGAACATTTGTTCCAAGAAAAAATAAATCTCATACAGGGGTAGAATCACTAATTTGTCATTAAATAAAATTAATTTAAATACTAGGTGACTGCTAATTGCAGATAATAGATTGCATATGTTTGTAAATTATCTTAATGTCGCGAATTTAACCTAATTAAGTCACTATATTAAATCCTTAAAAACAATAACAAAATCCAAAAAAAAATTTTAACTTAAGTTTTTTTTTTGGGAAATTTTATATTTAAGCTAAAATTGAAATGAAATACGAAACAGTTTTTAAAAAACATATGTACCTATATAATGAACTAAAAAAAATCCAACTCACCACTCATCCGTGACATCTACAAATGGCGTCTCGGCAACTGCAGTTTCAGACTTTACACTTACATTAAAACTAAATGATAAAGCCTTAAAATTTACAGCCGCACAATAAGCATATGAAGAATCAAACATATCAACTCCCAATTGAATTAATTTTAACATAACCAATGGTGTAAAGGCACCAGGAACCATTAGAGGTTTATTACTGTTTAATTCCCTAAGGCAATGACTCATAATTGGCAAAATTTGCTCACTCTTGACCTCAGTTGCTGTTAGTCCATAACTATGAAAACCTTCGAATATAAAACCTCCAATTAACTCGGCTCCTTTCTGTTTTACGTGATTTATCGACTGCGATCGATTAAAGGTATTGTAACCACCAACGATGGGGGCAAAAAGACAGGATTTTTTTAACGTTTCCGAATTTGCATGATGTTCATAACAGGAGTCCATAAAGGAATCAGTGCGATCTACGGATTTTTGTATTCTTTTCTTAGCACAATCCCAATAGGTGTCGGCATCACACAGACCTTGATAAATATCCGGTTTGAATGCCTCCACGAGTGTTACAAATTTATGTACTGTTAGAGGCTCCTTGCCGCGTCGGGTAAATAACGGAACAATGTCTTTTCCATTAAAGCCACCAGGCATAAATTCACAAGGATCTCTAATGGTTAATATAGTGGGGTAATCCTTAAAGCCGACAAAACCGGCCAAGTTGCCTCCTTTTAAAAGACACAAAGCTTCTTGCATGTGATCCATTGTGGCCAACGACATTTGCAGCAGTTGAGGTTCTCGGGTAATATAATCAAATACATCTCGACTTAAGTAGGGTATACTTCCGCCCTTTAATTAATGCCAAATTTACCATTTTAATATACTTTTAACTCCCGTTTAAAAAATATTATTTACCTTTGTGACTTGTATGAGCAGAGGTGTCTTAAGTTGTTTTCCACTCCCTTGTTGCACCAACTGTCCTAAACGCCCAGAATTTTTACTTAAGTGTTCTATTACGAATTTCATTGTTGTCTTTATTTTTCCACATTATATTCTATGGAGAACCGCACTACATATGTTTATGCTTTTGACCAAGGCGAATTCATATTACTTTTGACAATTTAATTTTGCCGCATTCAAGGCGAATTGATTGAATGGTTGCCGGCAAGGCGAATTCATATATATGAATTCCCAGCAGCGTTGCCATAATGATTTTTTTTGCTAAAATATGATATATGATATTTTTCTCTTAATGATGATTTTTATTTTTAAAAATAATAACTTTTTTATTTTATTTTATATTAAAAATTTTCAATTATAAAAATTTGATGATTTTTTGTTTAAAATATGATAAATTTTTTCGAAGTGATGATTTTCTTTCCAAAACGTCTGGCAGCGCCGATTCCCAGACGAATTAGCCGCATAAATAAGCGGCGGCTTAAAAACAGGAATATAGGCTGGCGGCGGCAATTAGCTGATCGACTTTGCTATTTGGTCGATGGTGGCTGTTTTTATTTTTCGGTGTCGGCCGGCAGAATCAAAAAAATTATTTTGTGTACTTTAAAGATATTTATTAAAATTATTCCGTGCAACTTTTTTGCTTCTACTAATTGCTTTAAAATGTGTACGAAAAAAACATATTTTACCCATCAGGAACAATAATAATTTCTATTCAATTTATATATTTCTTAAAATTTTAAGTGTTTTATTTTGTGGCAAAGTGTAATAAAAAAGTTGTGTGTGAGTTTTATTTTTTGTGTAATTAATATATATTAAGTTTTTTTTTTGGTTCCTTTTCTTTATAATTTTTAATCACTATCCACAAAATTGGAAAGTTTATAAATTGTGATTATATTATACCATGCTACTAATGCAGTAAAAACAATCGACGGCAGACTACCGACCACAATGTCAAAACCAGAAAACACACGTTTGTTTATTTTTCAAAATCATATTTAGAACTATATGTACCTATACAAAAAATTACCAAAGAAAATTACTAATGAATCCATTTAAAATGTTTAACAGTTGTTCTTCTGGTATGAAAACAATTTTTGTTGACGCTACACGACTTCCGTTGCCGCTGTCTCTAACTTAAGGTGTGACGGTACCTTAAGTACCGGCCTGCACTAGACAAAAAAAACTTCATACCTATATTTTACCGCCGTAATGTTATAAACAAAATTCTTTTAATTCAAACAAAAGTTTCTAATGTAACCACATGCGGCAAATAATTATTTGATCTTGCAAAAATTTTGTAAGGTCAAAACATTGGTAAAAAAACAGCTGCAACAAGCAGTGTTGCCTGCTATTAAAAGTAAATATAAGTTTTGTAAAAAAGTGACGGTCATTTTGGATTGAAAAAACCTTAATATATTATATTAACGGTTCTATGTGCTGTTTTTTTAGTTAACGTGAAACTTTCCATGAAGAAAAGTAAAAGCGGTTAAGGCACCTTTTATGTACCTACAAGAAATTTATTTTATAACATAATTTGTAGCACCTAAATGCACATAGGAATTTCTTTAAACTTCCTATCATTTATTCCGTTTTTAATATACAAAGCCAGTCTGAACTTTTTTTAATTTGACGGTTGTAGGCCCAAGTCTCGATGCCAAGTTAAAAACTGAGAATAGTCAAGTTCTTGTGCACGGCGGCACACCGATCTGTCGTTTGTTCGTCATGCGGGCGTTGAAGAGTCGACTGTGAAGAGCCACCGCGTCTGACGTAAAATGTGATAGAGAACCCTAATACTTTTACAACTCTTATAATAAAAACGGCCTTGATACATGCCCTATTCTAATTGTAACATTGATACATATATTTGTACATGCATACATATTACAAGGATGCTCTTGTGGCACATGCACACATTTTTCGACTTTACAAGTAAAAAATAACTGGTAACTCTTAAGAAATTAGAGCTCATATAGGTATGTACATACATACATACGTACGTCTGTACAATAATTATAACACCAAACGACGATATTAAGGTCGTACCTATTACCCAAATTTAGTAGTCATTTGGCAAAACAATACAAAAATAAATATTTTATCCTTTAACCTCTACAAATTACTATAACGTAGGTACCTATGTACATACCTGTTATAGGTACATATTCATTTATACATATGTATTTACATACATAGGTATAAACTGAAAATAGGTACCACCTATTCCATTAAAAAAAATTATGTAAATACCTATGTAGGTAGGTATATACATACATATGTATATATACCTACGTACCTATGTATATACTTACATATGTATGCACCTATGTACATATGTATATATACATATGTCGGTACATACACATGTTTTTGTATATGTTCGCATAAACACATTCATACATATATCCATATGTACATATACCTATGTATGGATATTTATGTGTGCTTTTAATTAATTTAATAATAAAGCTTCATTAAATTACAAAATCGTCTAAAATGGAATTGAATTCAAAAATGGCAATTGTTGTATAGAAGTCAAATGAATGTTAAAATCGTGTTTTGGTTTTTTTTCCCATTCTATTTTTTAAAAAAATTTGTTTAATAACAAAGACCCAAAATTTTTAATATAATTGTATTAAAAAAAAGTTTAGTTGAGAATATTTATTTTTACATTAAACGGAAATTGAAAGAGAACAACTGTTACCAACACTTCGACATTCTCTCTCACTCACTCTGCTCCCCAATGCTAAAAGCAAATAAGGTTTAGTTTAGCGTTGCCAGAAATCGTGTTCTCTCGCCAAAAACCGCCATAATTATAATGTGTACCTACCTATTTAATCAAATTTCTTTTAAGAAAAACTGTTTTGTAGAAAATATTTAATACATTATTTGGGACGCATGCGAACACGTTTTAAACGGATACATTAATTTATTTACAATATTATTTTTGGGTAAAACTAAATAAGATGAATTTAAATGTGATGCATTCTAATTTTGGCTGATTCTGAAATATCTACATACGTAGACGAATATACTTCTGTAAGACCACAACTACCTATTGTTTGTGCGAAAGTTAAGTTTTTATTTATTTGCACCATTTTCGGAATTTATCACATCAATCATTTGCAAAACAAGTAGGTATGTACCTGTAAGGACATTTATGTATGTATGTATGTACATATGTATGTATGTACTACGATATCCCTACTCCTTAAAAATTGTCGTTTTGTAACTTACAACTACGATAGGCTCAACGACACTAGGAAAGGGTCCGCATACCTATTTTGTTTTTAAAATTTTTAAGAAATATGACAAAATCATAGTTCTGGCAACGCTTATTGTTTTTTTGTTTCAGTATAAAAAAATAGAAATAGCGGTGAACAGGTTTAGAAAATAAACGGCACAATGAAAAAACTCAAAAAGAAAATTTCCTATGTAGGTAGGTACATGTGGAAAATATAAATTGTACTTTATGTAGTAAAACAACAACAAAAATACAGCTACAAATCTTTAAAAATTGCACATTAAACCACAACAGCACGTTTTTCCTGACTGTTTCTTGCGTTACTGCTTCAGGTTTGCATATATATATATGTATGTATATACACATACTTATATATACATATGTGTCGGCTTTTATTGTTTATTTTTTTTAATTTGCTAAACGCATTGATACATAAATATACATACATACATACATGCATATGTACATATCTTCATGTCTTTTTCTAAACTTTATTTGTTTGTTTTTTACTTGCTACAACATACTGATTCGTTGTCTGTCTAGTCTGGCCTGGTACGAAGTCCGTGCAAATGCGACACGAGGTAAAAACGCCAGACCACCAGTCAAACAAGACCAGCCAACAACAAACACTCTGGTTAAATTATTTGTACTTGGTTGATTATTGGCACATTAAAAACGAGTTGCCAATGTTAGAAAAGTTTTAATAAAGTTTGGTAGACAAAATCTGTAATATTTGTTGATGGAAAAGTCGTTTTAGAATACTACTACCTATTTAACGTTAAAACATTTCGTTAGTTACGTATAAAGGTTAAAGATTTTAAAAGCTTTTGGTTTTTACCAGAGGGCAATTAAGCGATGTGTTAAACGCCATCTTGTGATGTCTAAACTTATTTTGTAAAGACTACTAATTTTCTTCAATTTTTATTTTGTTTTCGCTAGCAGCGGCTGGGATAAAAACCCACGCCTTCATATTGCCGTTATCATATACTAAGTGGTCAACCGCGCTAACTGCTCTTAAATTTTTACGTAATTTCGTTATATTTTGAGGGTCAAATATTTTGCCTTTGTCAGCAATATACTTTAAAAAAATGTGTATTAAGTTTAAATGATCCATAGCTGATCAAAATATGCCGGTTCTGTACTCTACGACTCGAGTTGAAAATCTTATCATTGTTTTATTAGTATTGCCATACCCCGTACCCATTTCCTGTGTTGTGGGTGAAAAATAACAAAAAGAAGTATGCGTTTGGCAACATGTATTGTGCCTGAAAAGAAATGAATTAATGAACGAGCATTAAAAAATCTGAAAACCGAATCTTTTAATATAGAAAGAAAGAAAATGGCAACACTGAAATTTTTTTATTAATTTACTCGTATCACATTTTCTCTCGCTTTTTTTCATAATTTGTTGTTTTTGTATGGTACACAATTAACAAAATATGTGTGTTTGTAAAAGCAAAGTAAATCTCCCAGAAAGAAAATTTCACAAAAGAAAAGAAAAAATACACAAAATTCACTCACATATTTACACACACGCACTTACACAATAGCAAAGAAAAGAGAAGCACTCACATACATTTTAAATCCTACGAAAGTCAACTGTGTGCCATGCTGCCGAAACGAAAAGATTTTCTATGGCTCTAGCGACGGCGCTGCTGCAGCGAATTTCGCCGAGTTTCCTTCAGATGAGTTTTGTATATCTGCACTTCAATATAAAATTAAATACAATTGTCAAGTTAGTGTGCGGTTAGTTGCGGCTTAGTGTAGAGTGTATTAAAGCGTATTGTGTGCATTGCCTTTTTTTCTCTTTTTGCTACATGAAGCAAGCAACAACATTGTGTGTTTTTAATTTCTTACTCTGTTCTTTCTTCATCGTATCGATTGCATGTGTATGTTAAACAGTGAATTTTTTTAATTTGTTAAAATTGTTTTTTTTTTTTATTTCTACTAATTAAAATGCCGTGTTGTTATTTTTTTGAAACAGAACAAAATTTTATTTAATTACAATATGAAATCACAAATAGGTATCTAGCAACAAAATTTAAATAAACTAAATTTAAAGAATAAATAAAAAATATTTTATAATAAAACTACATACATACATGAAGTTTTATGTTAATTTGTGTGACTTTGTAAACAAGAAAAAAGGTAAAGAATACCAAATATGAAGAAGAAAAGTATGAAATAATAAGAAATCCAGCAGCACAGATAGGTATAAAACAATTTTATTTTCCTTTTAAATAAAATAAATAAATTTAAACAAATTAAAAGTAAAAGAAAGAAAAATCTACGTAATTGTGTAAAATAAATTTATAATTTAATACATAAGAAAAAAGCATCAATAAAATGTTTTTTTTTAATTGCAACAAACTAATACATAATACGAAAAGAAATTGTGAGAAAACCAGACATTAGGCCCACAAAGCCGACTAAATACAAATAGTACATACAATAAAAGCAAAAACGAATTCTGCAATAAAAATTTTAGCAGCCAACTAAATTAAGCAAAGCAAGTAAAGGCAGGCAGTTAGTCAGTCAGTCAGGCACGCAAAACACTACATACTTATTTTCTTCAAGACCTTTTACGAACGAATAGCAGTACAACCACACACACAAATCTAAATCCACATACACAAAACCGTACAAAATAACAACCAACTTAAGGAAAAAGTCGAAAGGAAGGCATACAAACAAACATCACTAAACAACAACTATTATAAGTAGTTGTTAAGAAAAAGTGTTACCAGACTGTAAGACTATCTGTTTACTGTAGAACTATCACTGAAATTTTAAAGCTTAAGAGCGATAAAAATATCTCTAAAAATGGGAAAAATTAGAGGGAAATCTAGTCCTGGTGGGAAAATTTTGTAAAACATAAAAACGTACCTTTTTGGTTATAGGTACTTTGTATAACACACAAGTTCAATTAAGTTAGTTAGGCGCCCTGTCTCAAGAAAATTGTATGCAAGGAACGATGTTCTCTACCATTTGTTATCTAATGTAATGCAAACTAGTGTCACAAATCATATTCGGAATGATATGTTTGTTATTTTAAAAGCGTCTACAAATTGGATTATATATTCTGAGAGTTTTATCTTATGCAAGTAGGTATTTGTGCTATATAATTATGTACCTACGTGTAACTTTTTTTTAAGTGCTTGAAAGAAATTATTTAACACTTTCGTATTATTATTCTTTATTATACCCTTCACACATACACATGTGGTGAGGGTATATATAGGTTTGTCATTCCATTTGTAATTTCTTCAATATTCATTTGCGACCCTATAAAGTATATATATTCGGGATCCTTATAGATTGGGAAGTCGATTTAGCCATGTCCGTCTGTCCGTGTGTATGTTGAAATCAAGTTTACGTAGCTCCCATAGGTCACCCAGGATTGTGAGTGGTATCAAACTTTTGGAAATGCTTTCGAGAAAATCGGTATTGAAAATTGGCTTAGATATAGCAAAAAAAAAACGACTGCCTCGTTTTTTAAACATTTTTTTTTTTTATTAAAAATTATTATATATACTTATGTGTAACACATGTCTTTTGGGGAATTTTAAAGAAAAAAATTTTCGATTTTTAAGCAAAAAAAATTTTTTTCGAGATATAAACAAAAAAAATGTTTATTTTTTTTTGTTTTTTTTTAACACAAAAATGATTATATTGGGAAAAAAGAGCAAAAAAAATGTTTGTGTATTTTGAAAAAAATTTACTAATATACACACAGAGAACGTAGTGAAGAGTATATAAGATTCGGTATAGCCGAATATAGCGCTCTTACTAGTTTTCAACCGTTTTGGAACGTTAAAGCCAGTATTAAACAAGTAAGAGCGCTAAATTTGGCTGTGCCAAATCTTATATACCCTTCACTACGTGTATTTTTGTATATGTAAAAAACAAAAAATTTTTTGCCTAAATGTATCTCAAAAAATTTTCGAAAATTCGAATTTTTTTTTGAAATTTCTCAAAAGTCATGTCTTATTCTCAAATATAATAATTTTTGAGTAAAAAAAAGTAGCTAGTCGTCTTTTTTGCTGAAACCATCATTAGATTTATACAGCCTAAGCTACAAAGTTTTAAATCTTATTAAAACAAAAAAATATTTATGCTTGTTTTCCTTAACGGTATTTAATTTAAATTTTCTGTACGGGTTATTTTAAAAGATTAAATTTCATTAAAACAAACAATTAGAGTAAAAGATTCCATTCTTAAGGTCATAGGCAATAGAGTGCCATAAGAACAATTCTAATTAAAGTTTTCTTTATTACTAACTTCTTTAT
Organism: Paykullia maculata; assembly: GCA_003055125.1. NCBI lineage: Eukaryota > Metazoa > Arthropoda > Insecta > Diptera > Rhinophoridae > Paykullia > Paykullia maculata. The sequence continues at coordinate 10,272 of NDXZ01010428.1, forward strand.
AAAGACTATAAAACAAAGTTTGGATGCAATTGAACAAATTCACCTATATAAGCAGAATATTGCTTCTGTAGATACAACGAAATCACCTAGGGGAAAATTACGGCATTCGATATCGATCGAAATTATGTTCGATCGATCGAGTTTTCTTTATCTTTGGTATAGGAATTCCAATTAGAATTTTTTATTTTCGATCGATATCGAATGCCGTAATTTGCACCCTGCACTTACGCATTTATAATACATGATTTTTTTATATGTATTTTGTGTATATGTATTTTGTATATGACTTGTTACTGTTGCAGATCATACAGAACGTATGTGCATAAATTCTGCAGCGGGAATTTTCACAAATAGTATGTAAAATGCAACACGTGCAACATAGAAGACATAAATAATATAAATACAAACAAATTACGTCATTCGATAGCGATCGAAATTGAAAAAATGTATATTAGAACTCCTACACCAAAGGCCAATAGTAAATTTTAACAAACAAACAGGATTTTTATTATTTAAGCAAGCTATATCTGATTTACTTTGTCGCTTACTTTGTTTTTGGAAGCTTAAATATTTAAGCAAGAAGTATAAATGTATTTTGATTCCATTAGTTTTTACCAGAGGCCAAGAGCGGCAAGCGTTGAGTTTTATTCCGCCTCGCGCAAACGCTGTAGGGACATACCTAAACAAAAGCGTTAAAGTTGTGTCGTAAACAAAACATCACTAAAAAGAAATGAAATAGTAACTAAATCGATGGATTTTACATGGAAATAGCTAAAATGGCAATATTTCTCAACAATAACAAAAGCCAGGTATTGTTGTTCGCAGCCAACTTCACACCTAAACGCCTTGTCAATATTGGATTATCCAACCGTCGCGCCGTTACCGCCGCGGTATTTCGGTTTGTTTCATAAAAATTGTATGGGCATGAGGATTTTTGACAGCTAAAAAACGTTTGCCGCCCTTGTTTAGGTTTGTCTGTAATAAATATGGAATCTAGCTGGGTCTCAACAATTTTTAAAAATAAAGAATCAATTATCAGTTCGTTTAAATCTGAATTCAATATACAAAAATATCGATAAAGCAGTCCTTAACTGGCTTACAGCATCTAGAAGTCAAAACATGCTTATTTCTGGAGCAATTAAAAAAAAAGGCAATGGAGTTTGCAAAGCGTTTTGGTGATTATCAGTTAATGGCAAGCACATGTTGGCTTGATAAATGGAAGCAGAATGGCATTAGCGTTAGGAAAGTAAATAATTTACAATTCTTTATCTCGAAGTCTCCGTAGGTCTAAGTTTTTTTTTTTGGGGATAATGGTGATTCGAGTTTTTGAAGTTCGACTGTATTTTTTTATTTTTTTTTTATTAAAAAATAAAGATTTCTTTTCTTTAGAAATAATTTTGGCACTATAAGTTAACTGTTTAAACCCAAAATAAAAAACACGAATTAGTCGTTAAACTGCAAGTAAAATTAAAAATCATTATTATTTTTACGAAAAGGTACGAAAGGTCTCAAATGCATTTAATGTACAAATGTTGATTGAATCTAAAAGATGGCTTCTGACTTTGTTGCCTTAATCTTGGTTAGCTACCGTTAGTCGTTTTGACACCCAACGTTTACTTTTGCGAAAGATTAAATGAATAAGTGGTGTTAGCACAAAAATATTTAGGAAACTACACCTTTTAAAACTTTAAACACCGGTTTTTTTAAATTCAAAAAATATTTTTGAGTAACCGGTTAAAAAAGACGACAATTAGTCGAATCGACTAAAACTAGTAAACAAAAAAATAACCATAATATTCATAATAAATTTTTAAAACTATCAAAAGTTTATTGAATGAAATTTTCATACAATAAATTTAAGAATTGTTTATGAATATGAGGTAACTATGTATGTTTGTATATGATTGGTTGTGTGGAGTTAGAAAGTTTTTGAATAATAAGACTAGTTGATTACTTTGATGGATTCATCATAATTTCTGGGAGGATGTCAAATGTGAGCTACATAAATATGCATACATATGTTTATGCAAAAATACAGCAAAAAGTATTTCTAATCAATTGTTTTGAAGTGATCAATTTATGTCAATAAAAAAACTATTGCTTTGGTAAACATGTGTTTAGATTTTCAATTATGTTGAAACAAGCGCGGTTGGTATAAAAAATACAGTTTTTTCAATATTGTTTGTTCAAAATATTGTTATAAATTCAAGTGCTTTTACAAGTCTGTTGTTGCCATTTGAAAGCTCTCTTTTCTTGAAAATGAACGACATTCAAGAATACAATTTTATCAAATTAAATACCAGGGGGCAAATTACGGCATTCGACATCGATCGAAATTTTGTTCGATTGATCGAATTTTCTTTAAATTTGGTATAGGAATTTCAATTAGAATTTTTTATTTTCGATCGATATCGAGTGACCCCAGATATGTGTTAATGATTCTTACTTTCTGGCAACACTAAAATATACAGGCACTAACAAGAAAATAAAGGAATAATAAATTACTTTTTTCCATCGTCTTATCTCTGTTTCCCCTCCAAAGATTTTTTTGTTTAAATTCATCTCTAAAAAGTAATAAAAATACCATCGAAAATGAAACAAGAAATAAATTTTCTCGCAGTGAAAATTTTTCATTATTTTATTTTATTTATTTATTTTTATTCCTTTATTTTTAAAACTTTGTAGTGGCGTAAAAACCAGATCAATTAACAAATAAAAAAAAATAAAAAAGAGACTCAGTTGAAAAAAGGGAGCAGCCCGCCAGCATTTTTCGGTTAAATTTTATGTATTTCTAGAGAAAATTCAGTTTTCAGTTGTTGTGTTTTTTATTTTCTTTATTTTTTTATATTAATAAATCAAGATAAAATAGTGGAAATTTAAAATTTAACGCAAACGTTAAATAAAAGAGAAATGTTGATAAAATATCTGAGTATTGGGAACATGAACATATGTATGTATATTACTTATATGTATGTTTAAATATGTACATACATAAATACATACATATGTACATATGTACATATAAAGCAAATACCATTTTAATATCATTTTAATGCACACATACACTCATTCAGGCACTCTATACAATAATGAGGATTCATATACATTCAGATGAATAAACATACATGCATACATATGTACATATGTTTGTATGTATGTATATAAATTCTTTTTTATTATTTTATTTTAATATTGTAATTTATGATTTTAAGCATTGGATACGTAAGATAAAAGGAATTTTAAAATAATGGCTTCATTCATTTTTTTTTTAAATACATTAAAAAAATATAAGAGAAAATAATTGTTTGAACCACACCCAAAGTTTGAGACGATCGATTTTTTTTCTCAACTTTCAATAAATCAAATGTTCAAAATTTGACTTCATTTCCCAAAAATATATGTACCTATATAAAGGTACAAAGGTATATAAATTATAGTAAATATACCTACATATCGTCCGATGTTTCTTGGCTACATGACTGCATTAAACTGAGTATAGCGCCCCCAGATGTGAGCCAAGCATATTTTCTTTCTAAAACAATTTTAATAAAAATATAGTTTTAAAACTTAAACCCGACTTCTAAAAAATCGCGGTTAAAATTTCTCGTTTGAAATTGTTATGTGCGAACAATACCATATTTATTGTCTTTTAAATAAATAATTTAAAAGTAATATGTTTTTCATAAATTTTAATAGTGGTTGTATATCACTTCGGTTGTATGTATATCACTATGGTTATATCACTTTATGGTGTAATTTTTTATTTATTTCATTTATTTTGGAAAAAAATAATCGAAGACTGAAATTTTACTAATGAGTAAACTGAACCTATTGGAACGTAGTCCACTAAATATACATATGTATAAGACAGCATACAACTTTTTCAGAGAAGGTGAGATTTTAACGCGAATCTCGAAAACTTAATAGGTATACTCTGTAGAAAAGCATAAACTACGAGACGGTCAGAGCGTGTCAGTTATCAACGCTTACATCGTTTATCTGTTATCCACTTTTTTTTAATTCTGCCGCACTTTAAAATTAAGGTACTCAGAAAAATGCCAAAATTGTGAAATACATAAGTACCTACAACTGTCAAATTTTTTATACCTACATGTTATTTGTTGGTTTTTAATTTTTCAACTCTGTTATACCTACTTTCTAATTATTTATTAATTTTAAACGTATTGTGATATACACATGCATACTCAGTATAATAGTTTAAAATGCGGTGTAATAAACTTTAACAAAGTACCTATATAAATAAGTATAAGTATGTTTGTATGTAAAAATAATTTTAAAATTAAAATATTTGTCCGATTCGAAAAAAAAATCTTGGACGATTTTTTATAAATAATGGAGAACTAGTATTAATTTAACCTCAACGACAAATTGAAATTTGAATATGCATACATACAAATGTATGTATATTTTTTTATTATTACCGTTTTGCCATTGATTGAAATTAAAATAAAATTTCTTTTTATTTCTTTTCAGATTTATTAAATTAATTGAATATGTACATGCGTTGTATATATGCTACTACTCGTACAAATAAGAAAAAATTACGCATGTTATAAATAAATATAATTGTAAAAAAGAAAGCAAAACGACAAAAATATGGTGAAATTAAAAATAAAAATCATTTAAAAGTAGACAACAAAAAACAGCTACAATAAAGTGCAATTTTACACATAAATTGAGAGAAAATACCCAAATAAAATAATTTTGTGTATAAAAAATTACATACATAGGTTCATATGTATGTACATACCTACATATATGCATGTAATTTATTAAAAATGAAAAATATATAGTAATCAAAAATATAAAAAAACAGCCGAAATTAAAAAAATACTCAAGTATTTCTGAAAAGAATAAAATATGTGCCATAATACAAAAGTTTATACCTACATAGAAGTTTTACATAAATAAATTAATTCCTTATAAATATTTATTATTCATACCTATAATATATTAATTGCATCCTAAATATTAGAAAATAATTAAGAAAAATTAAAGCTTTAAAAAAAAACTAATAACAACAAGAAGAACGTTAAAATATACCTACATACCTATATAAGTATAAAATAAAACACCTTTTTTAACTTTCAAACTGTTTGGTTCTAACCAACGTGTTAAAAAACAACAAAGATAAAATAAAAAAATAAAAACAAATATAAACAAGTGAGAAAAAGCAACTACAAGAACAAGCAAAAAACATAACAAATTTGACAAAGTGTAAACATTGTATTCATAACAGTATTATTAACACGTAACCTACGTCACATTGTTATCATCATCAACATACATACCAATAACAACAACAATAACGGCAGGCATCTTTAGAGTTTAAAAACGTACACAGAACAGTAAAGAGGAAGAAAAAAAGAGTATTTTTTACCACCAACCATTATCATTATTATCGTCATCAGTAACAACAAGAGATACTAAAAACAAATATAAAAGAGCAATTATATCAGCAACAACAACATCCATAAACACTAGGAATAACCAACCTCAAATAGCAACACATTACAACGTTACAGCCGAAGACCCCCCACTCTAGTTCTTGCGAACAACATTTTTTCTCAATCCCCTACTCGACTTAATTTTTTGTCTTCTTCGTCGTTCCCTTAAAACGCATCGTTTTTTGTATTTTTTAACGCATTTTTTTTAATATACTGTTTGTGTGTGTGCAACACATCAAGTTGCCCCCATATTGTTGTGTATTTGTTGTTTGCGTTACTTCATACTTCTCTTTTGATTCTTGTGAACATAGCCAATAGTATATTTCTTCGTTCTCCTGTTCTACTGTTGCTGCTTGCTCTTCTTTATTACAAGTTGTTAAAACAACACAATGAATAATATTACTACTGTACCGAGAGTTTGTGTGGATGTTTGAAAACAAGACTACATAAGGAAACTGACTAAACTGCCTGACGGTTTGGCTGCTAAAAAAAAGAACTGAACAAAACAAAATAACAAAACCAACACTAAGTCAGGAGTTATCATACACAGTTAGACACAACCAAACAAATTCATACATTGGATCGGAGAAGACCAATAAAAAAGTATAAACAAAGAAAAAAAAACAAGAACAAGGATAACAATTGTAAACCAAAAAAGAACACAATCAGAAAAAAAAACGTAAAATAAGAGGCAAAACTAAAAGAGAATAAACAAAAATCAAAACAAACTACACGCGGTTTGTGGGTCACAAATCAACTAAGAAAATAACACCTGTAACCATTACAACAAATAACTATTTTATACCACAACAAACGGACATTTGATCAATATGTCCTGTATATCGTCGAATTTTAGTTCATTTTTTCTCAACTCCCTCAATGATCCATCGGAATTTTCGAAATATCTGAGTAATGGAGAATTAAGATTAACCTCCACATTCGAAGATTTTCAGGTCTATGGACAAACTAATGGGCAACATCAGATTAATGGTGGTATGGTGTGTAATGCAAATGGTGAAATAATCAGCAGTAATGGCGATGAAGGCAATTCGAATATTGAAAATACTCAGCCCGTAGTAACATCCGTACAGCATTATGGCAGCTTTCAGCCCCAACAACAGCAGCAACAGCAAACAAGATGGGCTTTACCACATCAACTAAATTCTGCTGGCACTGCATCCTCAACTCCAAGCAGCGGTGTTTTGACTTCGGGATCTCAACACTTTGATGGCTCTTTTGAGTTTATGAAATATTTACGTCATTCAAATGACTACAATGACAACTCACATGATGGCGGCGGCCAACAGAATCAAACACAACCTTCACATGCCACTGCAGTGGGCACCAAACCCGAAGCTTCCATTAATAGCGGTCTTATGGATCTAGATAACGCACACAAACGGACAGCAACACGTAAAACACCAGTCTTGTCTTCCGTCAACAGCAATCATCATAATTCACCAAGCAATAGTTCCCATCCCACTCCCATGGATATTTACGATCATGATTCGAAGCACAATATCTATGATTTACATCATATGAACTCGGTTCATAGTTCCAATTCAAACGAATCATCCATGGAACTATCGTCCATGAACTACCCTAATTCACACCTGAACGCCTCCAATTCAAATACATCATCAGAGGGTGGTAACACTCAAAATCCCAGTGACTTCTCCATGTTAAGTGGTATGGCCAGTTCACAAAATTCATCCCCGTCAAATGCTGCCACAACTGCTGCAGCAGCCGCGTCGCCAGCTGCTCCTAAGCCTCTGGCATCATTCACTATTAGGGATAATTTTGATGCTCATCCATCGCACAAGGTCGAAGAAGGCATTTTCCAACACATGAACAAACTGCCGCCCAAAAAGAAAGATAATCTCAAACAATTGGGTGTTCGTTTTACTGGTCAAATGACACTCAATGATAAATCGATAGTTGTGGAAAACTTTATTAAATTCTGTCAAGTAAGTACTCACTCACATATACATATTAAAAGTTTTCCAAGCATCTGCAAATGTATGATCGTATTATTAAAAAACTAACCGTATGGTCTTTCACATATTTCTGTAATTCTGTATGTATAACAAATGTAAAAGCGAGGACAAATAGAAAAGGCATAAAATACCATACATGTAATGATATTTTTGTGTTGGTTACAATATATTCTCATAATATAATCCACACAAATTTTAAATTTGAATCGACTATAAAAAAGAACTTATGAATATTTGCTTTAAAATCTTGTTTTGGCATCGATTTATTAGTGCATGATTTTGCATATTTTTTATGCTTATCCTGCTGTTAATGTATATTTTTCTTCGTTTTTCGTAAAAAAAATCATTTTCAATTTTATTTTATTATCGACAAGTTAATACAATTGTTAAACTACAAGAATTTAGGGCATTGCCAACCCAAGTAAATTTAGTTGACAAAGCTATAAACAAAAAAAAAGTGAAGTGAATTAGGTCGGAAAAATGATATCGGCCAAGTTGCTGCCGCTAGAATTTACGTGGCCCGTGCCGTTACTCTTACGTTCTTAAGTCGTAATTCATTCAATTTGGTAAGGTAAAAGCCTTTAAGCTTGGCTCTGTAATGCTTGCCGTCCACGTTTGAAAAAAAATAGTACCGCTGACGCCTCCATCGTATACAGTACACTATGCAGTTACTTCGAGGGGGTGTGTAATGGCCCTTTGAGGGTTATACGCAGTTTTTCGCTACCCCAGAAGTTTTTATTTTGCTTATTCACACATCTAATGATATAAAAATGGGCCTTTCCATTCATAATGATTTTCGATAAAAAGTTGTCTTCTTCGTGGTCGAGGTTTAATATATCTTAAGCGCGGGTTACACGCGTTAGACAGTCTGCAGCTAATAACTGATGCATTGTATGTACCTTGTAAGGGAAAATCTTACCAAATTTCTCTGTAACGACTGTCAATTGATCCCCAATTGCGTGGTACATCGTCTGGTAGATACTTCGGAGACCTCTTCTACATCTTCAGCTACATTCTTGAAAATCTAGCTTTGGCATATAGTTCATTTTTGTTGCTTCAGTCAATCGTCATAAATTTCGTAAGATTTTAAGGTTGCATTAAACCGATTGCACACACATATATCTCTTAATATGTTCTTTTTAAAATGATTATATAAAAAATAATTTGTTACAGCTACAATTTATCATGTTTTTCGTGTATTTATGTACGTTTCAAGGAACTAAGGGTGTTTTTAACATTTGAGTTTTCAGAAATATATAATTAAAAAGATTTATTTATGCTATGATGTGTATCTGCACTATGGATATGTTATTAGTTTCAAAAAAATACATATGTATATAGTGTTAAAATTTAGTAATATTTCGAGTACATATTAAACTTTTACTTATATTTATGTACATTGTGATAATTACTGCAATCTTTGTACACATTGCAACTTTTCCAATTGACAACATTGTTGTCTTTTTATGGAAAAAAATCCCTTTTAAAAAATAAATTTATTGAGAAAATAAATTGCAAAAATAACAATAAAATTTTATCGATCGTTTAATTAAAAATTTGATTTTAGAGCTAAATTAACAAATGGCAACACATCAAACTACTTCAAAACGATGCTATTACTTACTCTTTTCCTCTGATTTAAGAGGTCGAATTTTTTGTAGAGTTGAATATAATTTTCCCCTTGTATGGAAATATGT
>NDXZ01010434.1:0-12547 GCA_003055125.1 Paykullia maculata
ATAGCAATATGTTGGTGAAAACGAAGACATTTTTTATGTCAGCTCTTGGAATTAATAGTTTAACGGAATAAATAAAAATATTCTTTGTAAAAACTGCCTTTAGCATTCATAATGCAAACATGTTTGTTTAGTTGTTAATTAAATTGAAATGTTTAAAAATATGGCTAGCACTGTCAATTTCAAAAATTGTTTTTTAAATTGTTTTATAAAATGAAATGAATTTTTTTGATACGTAACCAACATTATTTTATGTTATTTGTACAAATAAAAATTTATTTTATTGAAATATTGTTTTTTTATTTTAAAATTTCCTTTAAAATACAAGCGGTCCCAGCCAGGCCCAGGTGGCTATTTGTGCCACTTCAATTAGGTATCCACTTAAGGGTCTAAGGGCTTAAAAAATAACGACAGATTAACAGGCATTCGATTAAAAATAATTGTTTATTTTTATTTTCCCTAAAAAATTTGCTACTTTTGATGGTCCTTCTCTAATTATCTTACTTTGGTTTATTTTTCAACTCGATCGCAACACAAATTCATTAAAATACACTAAAGATTACTCTATCGATAAACCAGTTCAAAAGAATATAAAATAAATAAATGTAAGAAATTAAACAAAATTGTATTTAACCATATTTAGAAGAAACAGAGTCTCAACTAGTCTACTTATGCTTCCATCCTATCTTAAACAACAAATTTAAAAGCTTTTATTTAAAAACCTAATTCAATTGATTTTCCATGCTAACACATTCTACCTATTAATTTCATGTAGGGTATTTAACTTCAAACTACTAATAGCAACAAGTTAAAGCTGCTTAGAAGCTGAGGAATCCTTTTAAGTACAACAGCAACAGCAGCCAAAATGTTAATCATGAGTCATTTGTTGCTTGTCGCTTTAAACTGTTGCCACCAGTTTATCAAAATGATAATCACATGTATGAGTATGAACATTTGAACCACAAAAAAAAAAACACTCAACGGAGAAAAAAATCTACACAAAACGGTAAATTAACATAATATTAGAATTGGTAATTACTCTGGCGCCTAGTCAAACATGAGCCAAAGAAACTGAATCGAAAAAAAAACTACAAAATTTTTGTTGCATAAATTATGCAGAAGAAAAAAAAAGCAGTCGATGTACACACAACGATTTAAAACTTTTAAATCTTGAGTACTTCCACACTGTACTTGTGCCGCATCTATACATTTATACATACAGCCTGTAAGTGGCGAGTTGTCCAAGAGAGGCAGTATACATACATATATATGTACATAGTTGCGCATGCGTCATGTTTAATTAAAATGCAAAGTTTAATCATTTGTTTGCTTATTTTGTGACATTTGTTTTCGTGGTTTAAAAAAAATGGTTTTCGGTTTAATTTAAAGGCATGATTAAGGTAAAAAGGATATTTTGTGTTAAGCAAGAGGCAATAGAAATAAAACAGGGGGACTTTTCATGCTTTACCAAAAATATTATTTAAATGTTTAAGTTTTCCTTTTTCGAAATAGATTTTTATATGCGAACACTAGCATTAATAGCAACTGAAACTACTTACATACATATCTTCATACGTATGTATGTACGTATGAATATTTTTATGCCCATCATCATTGTAAACATCGTCATCGGCAAAAACATCCTGATGAATTATTCAAATATTTTTTTTGTGTTTAAAAAAATTAAAAACTTTTGCGTGGTTAGTTTAAAAATTACTGTAAATGTTAACTAAATAATTTGTCTATATTTTTTATAAAAAATTAAAATCCTTTTAATAGTAAAGTGTGCATTAAACTAAAATATAATACAAAGTTGTCTGCCAATTGCAACATAAAAGTTGATATTCTGTTTATAACTCATCACCCCACATAATATGTAAAATCTTGATTCTTTAACGATGAAATGGGTATCTGTTTAAGCTGGCCTCACACTATCTTACAAATCTGAAGATTTTCATTGGAGTTTGTAAGAGCAAAAAGAAATGATTTTTAATCTGAATGTCAAAAAATTAAATAGAGCGTTTTGTGTCTACACCATCCCACTTGAAAAAAAAAATGAAAAGAAATGCAACCCTGATACAATGGATTATCATACGTGCTTAGAAAAATTGCTAAAATTTATGAGAGCGAAACAAATGTCAAATTTTTTTAGGTTTTTTTTTTTTTTTATATTTTATAACATATTGTCTTTACATTATAATATTTTCTTATTTCATTTGATTTTTGACACGCCTTAACACTCAGTATAATAGTGTGAAGCCGGCTTTTGAGAACATAAAAAAATATTTTTAAAAAATAAAGGAAATTGTTGTTGTTAGTTAATTTCGGTCTTACTTAAATAATAGTTTGAAAATATTAAATATATATATATGTATATAATTTCAATATAATATAAATAATATAAATATATATATATATGTGTATAATTTAATTAATTTTTAGTTTCAGTTTAAGAAATTCGCCTTTTGGGAAAATGGAAGAGAAAACCATATCCCTTTCCGTCCCTGCCTACACATATGTGTAGGTAAATTTAAAGTTTTTTTGACGAGAATTTTATTTATTATTATATTCGTTTTTCTCACTGCTTTAAATGTTTTAATATTATGTGTTATCTCTTTTTATACCCTTCACCAGAGGTGACAAGGGTATATATAAGTTTGTCATTCCGTTTGTAATTTCACAATATTCATTTGCGACACCATAAAGTATATATATTCTGAATCCTTATAGACAGGGAAGTCGATTGAGCCATGTCCATCTGTCTGTCTGTCTTCTGAACACGTTATTGGTATCAAACGATTAGAAATTAGGCACGCTTTTTGAGAAATTAAAAAAAAAAATTTCGAGATATAAGAAAAAAAAATGTTTTTTCGAGAAATCGGCAAAAAAAAATTTTATATTTTGACCGAGAAAAATCCCAAAACACATATATGCCTATGTCTTGTTTCTAAGGACATGAACTTTGTATGGACAAAAAAAAAACACATTTGTATAGTTATTTAGGACAAATTATCACATACTGAAAATTTGATTGAAATCCGCCAATTTTAAAAATGCTTGGGACGGAAAGGGATATACAAAACAAAGCACTGAAAAAGTATCATGCCAAACGTGAGTAGGATTGTAAGCAACTGAACCTTGACATACTCTTATTACAGCAAAGCAACTCTTTTTGCTGGTATCATACAAATACATATGATGGTTGATTACTGCTTGATTATTAAAAGAAGCAGCTCTGGGGTAAAAAAAAGTTTTGAAATTTTTTGTAAATTGCGAAAAAACGAAAACATCAAAAAATCTATAAAACATTTTCTGAAATTGTCTTTAAATCGAGAGCTTGGCAAAAAGCTTAATAAGAAAAGTTTTTGAATTACCCTTTTTTAAGAAAAAATTAATCTTTTTTTGCTCATATCTCAACGGGGTATTGATGGATCAGTTTTCAATACCGATTTTCTCGAAAGTATTTCCAACAGTTTGATACTAGATACAACCCTGGGTGACCTATGGGAGCTACGAAAACTTGATTTTAACCAACACACGGACAGACGGATATGGTTAAATCGACCTCCTAGGTCGGGATTCAGAAAATATACTATATACTTTATAGGGTCGCAACTGAATGTTTTAGAAATTAAAAACGGAATGACAAAACTATATTTACCCTTACCACACGTGTGAAGGGTATAAAAATGAAACTTTTAGGGTTTTGAAAATATTTGTTTGTTTTGAAATTCAATTTATGTAAAAAACTTCTCAAAAAAAATTTTTTTTAAGCAATTTCAAGTACAAAATTTATCTAAAATTTTTTCTCAATAGAAAATTTGGTAAAATTTTCTCCAACTAAGTACCTTTTACAAATTTTTAAAATTCTATTAAAAATGTTTATAAAATAATTTCCATATGTATATAAAAAACTTATCTAGAATATTCCCTAAATAGAGATTATGTTTTTATATACTTTTAAGGCTACCCTCGCATAACTTACCTTATTTTTCTATTTTTTTTTGCTTTGTTTACTTGTCTGTCTACCTGATTGTCTGTTCTTGACGTCTATCTGTTCATACATCTATTTAGCTAATGAAATGCAGACTTATTTTTTTTCCTTTTGTTTTATGCATTAAATAAATTTATTTAGTCCATTTGGTTTATATTTTGGGGATTTTTTTCTTACTTGAATATTTTTCTCGCATTTTCATCTTGATTATGCGCATAATTTTTGGCTTTTTCCATTGTACGAATTTTTTATTCTTGCTTCTGTTAACAATTGTTGTTGTGGTATTTCAATATTGCTGGTAACTTATCATTATGCTAAATATTTATGTAGATTTTTGTACTCGTATAACAACATTTTGGTACTTTATATAAAATAGTTTTAAAATTCTTTCGTTAGTCACTTTGTTTGTTGTTTGCTTCCTGTAAGGTGCGATGAAGTTGTATCATTTGAAAAAGCAACAGCAAACATAAAAAACTGTATTTTTTCTGACCTTGACCTTAATTATGCATGCGGCATATTGTGTATTAAAATATGTAAAATTATTTTTTAACTAAAAAAATTAACATAATTTGACTTTTAGTGGCTTGTGGCCAAAGGATTTACATTTTTTTATATTTATTATGTCTTTGCTTGATTTTTTAGATGATTTGAATATAATTTTGAATACTTTAAGCATCCTATTTCTTTTGATTACATACGTATATTATATGGCAACAGGTGCATACATACTTATATACTAAACATTACAATTATTTGATTGAAAGTAGCAAAACTAGAGTATAAGACAAATAGCTGTACAAAACCTTTTAAAGATCTAACTCACTACCGTGCGGTACTATCAAGCACTTTATTTCAAAGCGTTTTATAAAAACTGTTTAGATTTGTTATGCAATATAAGAAACAGTTAATCATTTGAACATATTCCCGCTACGCCGTTAGAAGTGCTTGTACTTTGCAACATACAATGGAAATAAAGTAACGTAACGATAAATAGGTAAATGAATTAGAAAATAGACAAAAACTTTACCAATTATTTCCTTAAATATCACAAAACAACAACAAAATATTCCGATTTTTAAAGTTACTGAATAAAAGCAAAAACAGCCCAAGGACCATAAAATCGCTAAAAATTAATAAAATCTACAATCTCTACATACAAAAAAAAAAATACTTCTTAAATTTTGTAAATATTTAATTCATTTCAAATTTCTTGTGCAATGTTTTAACATTTTGCCGATTTGTTAAATAAGTATTGTTGATCTTTAATATTCGTATTTGGATTTTTAATTTTATATAGTAACAAGTAAGAGCGCTACATTTGGCTGTGGCAAATCTTATATGCCCTTCACTACGTGTATTTAATTATGTATGAATGTGTGTATATGTATACTTATGTATGTACGTATGTATTTACATGTCCGAATTAATTAATGATATTAATTTAAGTTCATTTAGGTTTTTCGCCCATATCTTTTCTAATTCTGATCCAATTAGTAAATTTTTTTTTTAAATTAACCAAAAGGCATGCCAAGGCGAATTAATATCAGGTGGCCTCAGTTCGGAGAGTATTTTTTTTAACAATTTTTTTTTATATGAAGTTTGACATTATCGTGACGAAAAAAAAATAATCAGCTGATTAACTGAGGTCACCTGATATATATTCGCCTTGAGGCATGCCTTACACATAAATATAATAATAAAAAAATAAATTTTTTGTGCTTAGATCTCGAAAAAATTTTTTCTTCTCAAAATTTCCCAAAAGGCATGTCTGACACACAAATAAAATAATTTTTGTGCAAAAAAAATAATAATAAAAAAAAAATCGAGATAACATTTTTTTGCTTAGATCTCGTTATTTGTCGGATTTTGATGATTATCAATAGCAAGTATTTCGGGAAAATTTCTGATCATTTGATACCAATCGGGGGGCTGAGAAAATTTGATTTCAACAGACTGGCAGACAGACATGGCTAAATCGAGTTTCCTATCTAAGGATTCAGAATATATATACTTTGTGGGGTCGCAAATGAATAGTGTAGAAACTATAAATGGAATGACAAACTTATATATACCCTTATCATCTTAGGTGAAGGGTATAAAAATGGAGTCGTGCAAATTCTGCACATTCCGATGAGCAAAAAATATTGTGTATAAATGGGAAAATTCACGCTAATAATGCATTTATTACAATGAATTTGGCTAAATTAAAGAACTACACCCAGAAAGTATGTACACGGTAATATGATCACAGACCATATAAATATTCTATGATCACTGCACATATTGTTTTTTTTTTAACTTTGAGCGAGTGACTATGATTACAGCAATCATTAATGTGTTGATGTTAATCAATTACTTAGTTGTGGGTAATAATAAATATGTTGCTCTCAGAATATTCAATAACCATAACTTAAGAGCAATATAAAGGGTTTTCCATTAGGTACATAACAATTTCGTATTTTTATATGAATGCACCCTTAAATGTTTTGAATCAACTGTCAATGTCAAAACGTTAGTTAAAGTCAACATTTTCATCATGGTAAAGTTCACAAACCAGCAACGTTTGGAAATTATTAAAAATTACTACCGAGATTCTGAGTCGGTGGACGCAACTTCGAAAAAATCGATTTATTGAAAGGCAAATTCAGTGAACGTGTTATCTCGAGAAATGGTCTGGTTGAATGGCCGCCTCGTTCTTGCGATCTAACGCCATTGGATTTCTTTTTATGGGGCTTTATCAAGTCACAGGTCTATGCCAACAAGCCAGCAACTCTAGACGAGCTCAAAGACAACATCCAACGCGAAATTTTCAACGTTCCGGTCGAAATGTGTGCCAGAGTGGTGGAAAATTGGGTCCAAAGAATCGACCGCTGTAAACGGGTCATATGACCGAAATCGAATTTCATTTATAAAATGCAATGCTTGTAATACACCCACAATAAATTTGATCTCAATATCTCAAATATTTCTGTGGTTTATTAATAGATAAAATTGTTATGTCGCTAATGGAAACCCCGTTATTTATGAATTGCCGTAATCAAATCAATAATTATATGAATGTGTAATAATCTTGTTTCTAAGATTGTAAAGTTTGTTCATTTAAAACAAACTTTGCTGACAAGGACACAAACTGTTTGTATTATTTACTTTTTACTTCAAGAAAATTACAACCCGTCCGGTAAATGAATACTGTACAAAGTTGTGTATTGTTTGAAGGCAGAAAGCGAATTGAATTTATTCATAAAATTGGAGCTGCTTATATACTATTTTTAATACACAGTTGTATATGAAAAGTAATGAATACATAAAATTAACATAGTTGTATATAAATAGCAATGATTAGAGTTGGTTTCAATAAAATCGGTTACTTTCAAAAATAATCGATAATTTATATAATAAAAATTAATAGATCAATTGAATGTTATGTTTAATTGAAATAAAAATAATAATAATAAATAATGTCCTGCTTTAAATGTAGATATTTTTATAATTAAATTAAACAATTTTTAGCTCTTATGAGGAGCCACGCAATGTTAGAACAACTGGTTATTGTATGATGTGCTCCACTACGGAGCACAGTCAAAACTTATCTCTAAGTCTTAAAACTATTGTCTGATATACTAAGTTTGAGAAGCTTAAAGGTTATCTAGTAATTTCACAGTGTTGGTAAGTACTTAATCTAGAATTAGGTTTACATATGTTAGTATTTAAACATAGCTACTGGTTCAACACTATTGTGGACGTACTATGAAATTTGCTGATACTGCACTATACACTGTATACAAACAGTACTGCTTCATGTTGTCAAGTAATATTTATAATTCTGCCTCTGGAACAAACTGAAGTAATGTGATATTCTACACGTTTGGTTACTATTTAGCGTAAGTTCTCACTCATTGTTTATATATAATGTAAACACACAGTTTTTATAAATTTGACCACTCTACAGTATTTATGTGTTTGTGTGTTGTTTGTCTAGCAGTGATAGTATCGCTACATGATCTATATATATATATATATATATGATCTTGATATTGACGTAAAATATGACTACAACCATAATATGTTTGTGAAAATTTTAAGAAAGGTTTTTAAATATTCAAATTTATGTTCCGTGACCATACTCAACCATGTTTTTCTTTCGTTAGCCACACTTTTGCACGCATTTTACGCTTTTAAATAAGAGCACACCAATATACGAACTGTTCAATAAACTTCAATTCATATCTCTTTAAAGCTGGTTCAACAACGGAAAAGGAAAAAACCACAAACTCATTAAAACTCAAGATACTTTTTTATGCAACTGTTTCTAGACAGATTAAACATGATTTTTTTACTCTTTTTAAAGGCACTCATTCAGCCTACCACGATAATTTCAGTTTTATACACAAACAAAATACTACCAAATGAGTTTAACATTTCTATTACAATTTTATTTTGCCGAGAAGGAGAGGAGGCATTTGAATTAAAATACGTTATAAACTTTCAATATTTGCAACCATCAATTTTTATTACTCTTGATATTAGAGAAAGTGTCATTTATGCAGCTCTATCATTTGAATAATGAAATTTGGAAACACAATTTAAAATTTTGCATTAAAAAAATTTCCCACGATCATCTTCAAAAAATTATTTTAACGAAATTCAGTTAAACTAATCGATATTCAAGATTGGAAAGGAAGACAAAAGAAAGACACATAACAGACAGTATTTCTATCATATTTAACAAAAGATAGAATAGAACATCCTTTGTGAAAATTGCAATATCAAAATATCCTTTAAAAACACAAGCTGGGCTGATCATAAGCTTAAGAAACTGCAAATATCATCAATTCGTAGAGATGGGGTTAAAAGGAAATTTACATTTTTGCATGCAAAAACCCAAACGAAATCATAGAATGTTTATAAATTGAATGTTGGCAATTTATTATCCTTGAATGCATCTTCTTTTTTTTATTATTATTATTGTTGTTTATCTAATGTCTTTAAGTTGAGAGATGGAAGAAAAAAAGGTGAACCCAAATGTGATGTGTTTGAAAAAAAATTTTCATGGGAACAAAATTTACATTTTTCGTTTTTTAATTTTTTTTCTTTATCTATAGAAATTTGTTTACCCCTTTTTTGGTGGCACAACTAAAGCTTGAGAAAATTTAAATTCGTACACATATGCAAAAAAGGTCACTTTGTTGAACGTTCCTTTGTTTATCTTTAGAGAAATGATGTAATCAACCCCTCTTTTTTTATGTCTTTTAGTTAATGAAAACAGAAGATCATCGAAGTAAAGACAAACACCTTCTTTCCTGCCTAAACTTCCCTTATTTGAATACTCATCTTCGTTTGATTGCGCTCTCAAATACACACGCACCCAACAATTTATGTAAAAACATTTGGCAATTATTTTTTAATTATTATCCCTATATGTGTGTTTGTGTGTAAAATTTGATTATCCTAGACAAATATAAAAATATGAAAGAAGAAACAAAATAATTTTCAACCCCTTAAAGAAATGGGTTAAAATTTTCTTTGTTATTCAAAGAAAATGATCATCTAACGAAGAAGAAGATCCCAGTTGTGTGTCATTTTTGCCATTCTCATGCAAATTTTATTTATTTTCTTTTATATTTTTCTTTTTCTTAGAGTAAATTTTGTAACCAGAGTAGATCACAGACACACACACACGCACAAGTATTTAATTAAAGGCAGGATATTATTAAGGAATTGTTAGCGAAAAAGGTCGTTTAGGTTCAAGCTACAATTTCGAAATCGTAGTCATTCGTATTTGCTTGTATTGTATTGTTTGCAGTTATTGTGTCTGAAAGATGTCAGCGATTCAACAAATGTACAATAAATGCAAAATCCCTTATCAAACTTTATATATAGATTTGAATATAAAAACATTTCTAGGTGTTTGAGCTCGCTTCTTTAGGGTGAAAGTACATGTCGCTTCACGTGTTTCTTCCGCATTAAATCTTTTATTAAATCAAAGAAAAACGCACTAACAAAAATGATCCTGACAATAGAATTTCTAAAAACTGTTTGCCAAATGTGCCAATTTTCTCTATAAGAATTTTATAATCGTTTTCTTTGAATTGATTTAGAGGGGCTGATATGCAAATTTCCTTTTTTGCATACATTCATTTAGGTAACCTTTTTGTAATGCAATAAGCAAAATAAATTTGCTTTAACGATCTTATTGATCATTAATTTATGCACAAAATACCTTCACCTTTAACACCACGAATTTTTTTCTTTCTTTAACAACTCATTCAAACGTCCCGGCAAAAGGGTGTAAAAATCTTAATTTATGCAAAATCTTAACAACATTTTCTTTTGCAAATCTTAAATGTCACTAATAAAGTTATTGAAAAGAATTTCACAGTAACAATTATTTGTTTTTCATTAGAAAGAGTTATAGTAAAAATAGAAGATTTGAATACCGCCTTAATTTGCACATGCGCACCCATAAAGGAAAATGAAAGGAAAGAGTTGTTGTTTTCCTTCGAAACGTAGGTCTTAATAAAGAAATTCTCAAATTTGTTTATGTTTTGTTTTTATTTCGCTTATTTTATTTTCGGTTGCAACCGTTTTTTATATCCGGTTCTCGTTTAATTTGATTAGGCACAAAAGAAAGAACGAAATGATTTATTTTTCAAAACAAAACAGCTTTTAAAAAACGTACAGTTTTTTTAAGTCTTAAAGTTTAAGGGATTCTTAATTTGAAGATCTTCAGTTACTTAAATTTTGAAATTTGTTTATGCAAAAAAAGGGTTATAAAGTTAACTCTAGGCAAAAAAAAAACAAAACAAAACAAACAAAAAACGTACTCAAGTACTTTAATGTTAAAAAACTCCACTTTTGAAATATTTTTAAACGCAAAATCTTGGACCAAATATACGAGTATTTTTATATCAAGCATTCAAAAAAAATTTGTTTTCACCAAAATTTCTAAAAATATCCTAAAGCTATAATTGGCTTACAATAATTGGTAAAGAAAAGGCAGTTAAAAAAAATTTACTTTGTATGGGTGAGGCACAGCACACTTTTTTAATCACCAAATTATTTTGATAAAATTACTTAAACGGTTCATTAAAAACTGTGATGCAGAAGTATGTAGTTAAAACACTACTTAGATATATCAGTTTGTAACTATTTTGCAACTATTTTCCTTTCACTTTAAGTATTTATAAAAAACAACTCATAGTTTTGTTTAAACTATATCTTTAAGTTAGCGGTTAAAAAAGACAAACAAAAAGCTTCGCGTCATAAACTCAGTGCGAACCTTCTAAGCGGTTTATTTAAATCCAATTTTGTGGCGCATATTTGCGAAACTAATTGTCCGACCATATAAAAAGGAAGAAAGTGGTAGCCAACAGTAGTCTGGCATCATCAATTGTATTAAAAGAGTTTGTCAAATTTCCGGAAGTAAATATCACATGGGACCTAAGACCAACTATAGATCCATTATAAAAAATCTGTTAGAGGGTTTTGTGTTTATTATATTTTGACTCAAACATTTGAAAAAGTCTTATAAGCACTTAAGTAAATTTCAGCGGTAAACCTTACATGAAAGTTAGAATTAATTATGGTCCGATATTTGGAAAATCCGTTTGACAGTTTTTTAAGATTTTTATCTCCGCAAAACTTTTTTGTAGTGAGTATTTCTTAAAGTTTTTTTTAAGCGCTTAGGAGTTTTTCATGAAAAGATCTAAATCAAGAACGAGGCCCAATAACGAAAAGATACCTCGAAACACTTTTTAAACTTTGGTTAGAGTAACTTTGGTTATTTTGGTGCTTGTAATGTAAATGTAATACAAAATTCGTAATTTTTTCATTAAAGGGTAATGTGGAATATTAAAGCACATGACCGGAAACCTAATAGATACAAGAAAAAACAATTATAATTTAGAATAAATGTTTATTTTTTATTTAATTCATTTTTATTTTATCAATTTTTTTTTAAAATTACACATTGGCATGACATGTTACATAAATATGTTATATCTTCGTGGCTGAAAGTTTAAATCTATAAAAATTGAAGAATAAAGAATAAACAAGTAAGAGCGCTGTGCCAAATCTTATAAACCCTTCACCAAGTGTATGTGAGTGTGCTTGTTTGTACCTCTATATTAACATGTCCGAAAGGTAGTTAAAGTGGTAGACAACTTATTTTTTTTTAATGATATAAATCTTTGTCCATATATTGATCTGCCTATATCTTTGGGGATTCTCGGCCAATAAATCTAATTTTTGGGTATAAAAATATGGTGGTCGTCCTTTTTTTTTGCTTATATCTCAGCCGGTTATTAATGGATATTTACCAGTTTTCAATACCGATTTTTTCTGGAATATTTTCAAAAGTTTGATACCACGTACAACTCTGGGTGACAAATGGGAGCTACTAAAGCATGATCTCAACCAACACAAGGACAGACGGATAGACGGACATGGCTAAACCAACTTCCTTATATATAAGGATCCAGAATGTATATACTCTATGAGGTCGCAAATGATTAATGTAGAAATTGCAAATGGAATGAAGGGTATAAAAAGATAGTT
>NDXZ01010445.1:0-13906 GCA_003055125.1 Paykullia maculata
TTTTATATTTTATGACTTGGTTCGGTTCAGCTTTGAGCCCTCCATATGTATATTGAACAACAAAATATGATAATTAAAAAAAAATCTAATTTTAATTGAAAAATTAAAAAAAAATTAATGTATTTTTTCATTTTCAGAAACGGTTATAAAATGTAGATTTAAAAACAGAATACATTTTTTCTTGTTTCCCTTTTTCAGGAAAAGGAATCGTTCCCAAAGCCCCAAATTTAAAAAAATTGTTGGAGAATGCAAAAGTTAAAACAATATTACTTTCGTAAGCTTATTCTACAATTACATGAATAAGCTTATACATAGTAAGCTTGCACATATAATATTTTCACAAGGCTTCCGTTCCGTTTTGATTTTTCTATAATTGTTACACAATTGTTTTCCAACAAATTCTCAAGCGTTTTTCAAGCTTAAGGCTTGTGTTGGTAAGCTTATTAAAATATTATCCTGAAGTCATTTGGTATGTTGGGTTAATAAATAATAAAAAATACCATGATCATATATATGGTTGCGAAAATCATTATATGATTGTCCAAACTATAATCATATATATGATGCTCTTTGATTATGGTTATCATACATTCTAAGGGCATCATATATATGATTGTCCGTAACTAACGTATTGACGTAAAATATGACTACAACCATATTATGATTGTGGCAATCATATAATGATTACAGTAATCATAGAATTTTAAAATTGTCTGTGATCATATTACCGTAACCATACTCAACCATGTTTTTTTTTGTGTGTAGGATTTATGTCCAAATAGATTTTTCGCCGATATCTTTGCGGAATATGACCCAATTTTTTATTTTTTTTTAAGTGTCTGTAGTTTATCCAAAAACTGCAGTCGTCTTTTTTTTGCCTTTAGCTCAGCCAATTTTTCCGTAATATTTCTAATAATATTTTTAACTGGACCTTTAAAAACATAATTATAAGATTAGGTTTAAAATAAAGTAAATATTATATGAAATAAAATTTTTATTGTGTAAAAACACGTTGCTTTTCATTTCTTACAAAACTTTTACTTTTTGTTCTATATGCTATAAAAGACGAAGAATTTCGTAAATCAGTGCATATAGCACAACGTTATTTTTTGTTAAATGCGTCTTATTCTTAAACGGTTCAGTTTTTTGTAATTGACAATAAAACTTTAACATTGATTTCCAAAAAAAACACTTTTTTCATATAGAACACAATAATTTACGAACGACGATATGTCGATTGATTTTTAAAAAATGCCGATATATTCATATATCGATATTTTTTGCCCAACCCTACTATGTAAAGGGTGTTTTTTATAGAGGTTTAGAACTTTAAAATGGAATAAAACAGAGATAAATTTTTTAAATTTACATGAAATTTACTTTATTCGAAAGATAATCTGGAGTTACAATTAAAATATGACTTCTGGCATGTGACCGCCACGGCTGGCTCGGACGTAGTCTTATATGGAGATCCAATTTTCGATCACTTTTTTCAAGATTTGTGGCCGTCTATCGGCAATAGTTAGTTAATTGTCCTTTATTATTTAATTTTTAACATACAAAAAATATTTATGAAATACAAAAATTTCAATACTGGTTTCTAACATGAGTACATAAGTTGGTGTAAATGCAGGTAGCTTTAGAACTTTTTTTTAAAGGAAAAACGTAGCTTATCGACTTCCACAAATTGCCCAGATTTGAGCACCATATGATTGGATAGCCCTATTAACAGACTGAAACCAATTCCATTTTGATTTTAAAGATATTTCTCATTTTCCTACATAAAATTTCTTAATTCTTAAATTTCTTTTGCTGAACGACATTTTTGGTGTAAATGTTACTACTAAATAGGTATATTCTGACACGATTCCTATTGGCATATTGTTAAGTAGGAATTGTTTATGCTTAGAGATTCTTCCCCCTTTGCGAAATATTACCATTTCTGATTTACATAAGTTAACTTCCAGGTTCCAGGTTGTACAGTAAATCTCTAGGTTTTTTTTATCATTTTTTGCATGGTTTTAATATCGTCTGATGATACAACGATGTCTTCAGCGTATAACAAGAGTCTCATATTTCTATATTTACTCCTCCACTTATATCTTTGTGTAGGTCGTTTAGATAAATTGAAAAATGTGTGGGAAATAAGAGACATCCTTGTTTATCTCCTGGTGTAGTGTCAATCTTTTCAGATAGTGCTTCTCCAGTCCACACAATAAAATTTGTTTTGCTGTACACACTTTTCATCATCTTTACCATTTTGGTTGATACTGCACTTATATCATGAAGCTTGTATCTAAGAGATTTTCTAGATATCTTATCAAAGACAGCCTTAAAATCTACGAAAAATGCATATATTTTGCTGTTCTCACTAAACTTAATATTTATTATTGCAGCCAGGTTGTAAATATTGTCTGCCGTAGAGTATCCTTCACAAAAACCAGCTTGAAATTCTGTAATAACATTATGTTTTTCCAACCATTTATTTAGTCTGTTATTATTATATATCGGCAATAACGCGGCGAATGTTGTCCTCCAAGTGGTCAATCGTTTTGGGCTTATCGGCGTAGACTAGCGACTTCACATATCCCCACAGAAAATAGTCAAGCGGCGTTAAATCGCACGATCTTTGAGGCCAATTCACGGGTCCAAAAAGTGAAATTATGCGCTTACCAAACGTTTCCTTCAATAAATCAATTGTAGCACGAGCTGTGTGACATGTTGCGTCGTCTTGTTGAAACCACAGCTCCTGCACATCATGGTTGTTCAATTGATGAACGAAAAAGTCAGTAATCATGGCTCTATAGCGGTCACCATTGACTGTAACGTTCTGACCAGCATCGTTTTTATCACTCCAAATATGGCAGTTTTGTTTATTGACGTGTCCATTCAAACAAAAGTGAGCTTAATCGCTAAACAAAATTCGTTAATGAAAATCGCGATCAACGGCTATCTTGTTTTTGGCCCATTTGCACAATTTGAAGCGTTGTTCAGGCGTCAGCTTATTCATGTGGAAACGCCAAACCAAACTAAACATAAATCACTTGTCAGCTGACAAGCTAGCCGCCAGTTAAAAAACGTTGCCAACTTACAGTTTTATACCTCTATAATAAACACCCTTTATATGCATAGCACATCTGAGCCCGACAAAACGAAAAAACATGTCAACTATTATGCGGATTAATTAATCAACGTGTTTATTTGTTTTTGTTTTCTTATACTGCGCTGATTTAGATACGAATCCATCACAATTTTATTGCTATTTTTCATGTGTATTTGTAAATGTATGTATGAACATATCTATGTAGATCAGGGTCGGATTAACCATGTCAGGGCTCTCGAGGCAAATGAAGTTCCGGGGCCGTTTAGCCTTTTTACATGCTAAAGTATGTATCTTTTACCACACCGTTTAAATCATAATTACGCCGTTTTTTACTCTATTTTAAAGACATCGTTTAAATTTTTTTATTTTTTTTAGATATAGAAAAAAATTGCATTTTGTTCTTAAATATACATGTGTATATGCAGATACATTTTTTTTATCGTAATGTTATTTAAAAATAGTCATTAATATTGTATATTACTTATATATGTAGGTATTGTTGCATACAAATTTTGATTTTTAATTTTAGTAAGAAAAATTAATTTTTTTAGTTTTGCAGTTGCCTAAACTGCTTAATGGATAATCCAGCACTAACCGAGATGCATGTATGGGTGCCATTTTTAGACTTCACCCATGTACGAAATTCTAAAAACAAAAAAATGTTTTATTTTAAAATTAGATAAGATTAAATTTAAAGTAGAACGTGGAAGGAGAAAGCTGCCTCGAAAGTGACATTGACAGCTGTCAGGGTTCTGCTTTTCGTTTAAAAAATGACTATACGATACACATATATATATTTTTAATTTAGTATTCTTAAACATAAAATGTTTGATATTTATTTTTAACATACATACGTATTAAATTGTGATCTATGTACATACATTTACATATAAATGTATGTACAAGTGACAAGTTAGTCGAATAGCAATAGAAATTCTAGCAATTAAGTTACTAAAAAAATAGTTAATTTTATGTATGACAGACATTATGTACATATGTACATTAGGGTGAAAGTTAATTTTTTAAAATATAATTTTAAAGAGTGCCGGACGGAATATTATGCCACTAGATCTAAAACTTCAGTGCTGAAAATTTGACCCAAATCGGACAACGTTTAATGGGCGCGCATTGAGGTCAAAGGTCAGATATATGCAAATTTCGCAATTTATATGAAATAAATATTTGAAACTCGTTAACTTTCTACATTATTTGACAAAAAATGAATAAATAAAATTAACTATTTTTTTAATAACTTAATTGCTAGAATTTCTAATGCTATTCGACTAACTTTTCATTGTTTCAAATTATCTTTTAATTCCAGTCGCTATTAAAGCAAGTTTTTTATTTACAATTTATTTTCTAATTTTTTATGTGCAGTTTTTTATAATACAAGTGAGCGTTTTGAGTAAAGTTTTTGTATATGTTTTGTATTGTAACAAAAACAAAACACTATTCCAATCAAAGCGCTCACTTGAAATATTAAAACAGCACATTACTCTCTGTATTAAGAATATGTTGTCAAGAGACTGACTTTTTTCATCAAGATTCCTTTATTTAAATTTGTTTTTATATTTTATATTTTTGTTAAAAATTTTCAACAGTGGTTTAGAGAAGGTTAAATGTTAGAAATAATTCGGTAGCACTCGAACCTTGGATATATCTGATTATAATATCTCACAGTGAAAGCTGAAATGTGTTTGACTTGGGCTGACGTGGCACGACTCACTGGTGTGATTAGGAGTGAGTCCGAAGTTAGTCACCTCGAGTATACACTTTTTTTTAAAAATCAAATTAATTTCTTATCCGAATTAAAAAAAAAACTTCACATTGAGATAGGATTTTAAAATATCTACGAAAAAATACGCTCATACACATAGGTGATCTCTTATAGTAAAAGAGATATTTCGTTTGAGGAACAAACTATAAATTTCTTGGCAGACTTTTATGGGTGTTATTGAACTGGCAAGCTTATTTAACGTTTTAGTTTTTTGATATCACCTAGATTTTTGATAAAGTTTTAAAATATATAAGCCAGCTTCATATACATAGTTATCAAATTTACATAAAAAGTTACAAGCCTCTTAAAATACATACATACATTATCTAGGTTTTATGAGAAAAAATTTCTTTCTTAAATTTTTATTTTTTTTTAAGAAAACTCAACCAAAATGCGTTAAAAATATAAAAAGGGATATTCGTGTTAACATTTCCCCACCAGCCCTATCCAAACTTGGGCAAATTTCAAGAAAATATTCAGACTTATCTTGAGTATAGAAAAAATTGAGAGGGAGCGTGATTTTTTGTGATTGTACCGGGATTTTTTTTTTATTCTGAAAAATAGTTTGTAAGTTTTAAAAAATATCTATATCTAAAAACTGACTTAATTTTACTATCTTTACTATGTTTTTCTTTAATCTTCAAAAATTAAAAAAAAATTTATATGTATGTACATATAATCAAAAGAAGTCAGCCGATAATTTTATAATTTTTTCTTTTCAAAATAAATATCTTTTTAGCTTTAAGAGATTTTAAGAGATTGTGCCGTAAAACTGATTTCCTTTACATAGACGACGCTCATCCGAACCTCATATTTTGGCTTCAATTATTTGACTTACATTTACCAGAGTGACTCAAATGCGATTAATCTTATTGTTAAAAGTTTATTTAGACTAAAAAATATTTATATACAAACAGTATATATTTCTATTACAGGATTCTACAATACATGAGTTTATAATGTTAACAATAACTATTCTTAACACAAAATATATTAAAATTAATACTTTCCCTTGTTAAGAATTTTTGTAAGCATTTGAAAGTCCCAGATTCTGTATTAGATATTTCAATCTTGTTGCTTGTAAAAGTTTTGCCATATCTGCTAGTTAATCATCATAGGATTATCTAAAGTTCTTGACAATTATCCTACACTAAATGCGAGATCAGGTCATTGAAATTGAGAAAATTCCAAATGAAATTGAGAATTTCAATTTGAAATTGGGAATATTTCAAAAGAAAATAAGAAAATACCAAATGAAATTAAGAAATTTTAATTTGAAATTGAGGAATTATGCCTACAACTTATTTTCGAAAACACTCCAGTCACACTTTTACGATTGAGCCCCTACTCACCAATGCTTAACCCAAGTATTTGGTCCAAAATTAAAAGTAATGGTAAGGCGAAGATGAATGTACCGAACGTAAGTGCCCTAACTAAATGGAGGAAAGCAGAGGCTTGCCTTTTTACACGCAAAGAAAAAACATGGTTGAGTATGGTCACGGTAACATGATTACAGACAATTTTAAAATTCCATGATTACTGCAATCGTTATATGATTGCCACAATCACAATATGGTTGTAGTCATATTTTACGTCAATTTCATGATCATATATATGGTTGCGAAAATCATTATATGTTTATCCAAATTATAAACTTTGTTACGGAAAATATGACTACAACCATATTATGATTGTGGCCATCATATAATGATTTCAATAATCATAGAATTTTAAAATTGTCTGTGATCATATTACCGTGACCATACTCAACCATGTTATTAATGCTTCAAAAACATGTATTTCTACAACACCTACAACGTTTCACCAGTGTGCATTGGATCTGGAAGATATGCCTGATGGTCAATAAAACTACCAACATACATTCATATGTATGTATATAGATTTGTATTTATTTTAATTTATTTTATTTTATATATTATTATATTTTCTCATTTTCTTTTTCTTAAAATGTCTTAATTTCATTTGGAATTTTCTCAATTTCAAATTAAAATTTCTCAATTTCATTTGGAATTTTCCCAATTTCAATTTGAAATTTTCATTTTCATTTGGAATTTTCTCAGTTTCAAATAGAAATTCTCAATTTCATTTGGAATTTTCTCAATTCCAATGAAAAATGGTGTAGTTCCTAGCATTAAGTACATAATTGCCAACTGCTTGTCGATACGGAAATTTTCGTCAACCTTCTGTTTCGAAATTTTGAACCACTTTGGTCATTAGAGTTAATAATGGTCTGAAGTTATCAATATTAAATCTTTCTAAAACCTTTTTAGCAAAAGATTCTTGAGAAATTTTGATTATATTATTTTCCTCTATTATCTCTAACCCCAAAAAATAATTTGATTCTTTAGACGTTATTTTGAATTCAGCTCTAAATTGCTTTATTAAATCATCAAAATCGTTTTCTGTTCCTGCAACTAATCCGTCATCTACATATAGTACCAAAATTAGTTTATTTTCGTTTTCATTTCTTATCGTTCTTTTTATATAACAAATTAATTTCAGAATCCATTGCCTTCTTAGCTGCTTACAGCTTCCACCACACAGTCATCATATCTTGAATTGGCGAAGATTTTACGGTTCCTTAATTGTTTGACCACATCTTAGAATCTTCGTTATTGTCTTCTTTTGTGCATTATCCTCTTTTAGTAGTAACATCTTTTACAACATGACTTTTACGCTTTATAATTTCATCTGAATTTAAACTATCTCTGGCATCACTAAAAGCTTCATCATCTTCTATTATCTGCCGTTCTCGTTCAACTGCATTTTAATCTATACTTGGTCTTTGACAAACTTCAGTTTTACTTCATCATCTTCTTTTGTTAAATTGTTTTCATTTTTCTTACTTTGATCAGCAGATACCACACACGATTTAATTGTCTCAACAAACTTCACATCTCGTGAAAGTAAAACCTCTTGTTTCTCTTTGACATAGATACGATAAATCTCATCGTCGTCATAACCTACAAGGTAACCTTTTCTAGCTTAAGCATCAATTTTTATTCTCTTTTGCTTAGGTATATGAACGTAACACTTAAAAGCTATTATTTTTAAGTGATGTATTCTGGGCTTCTTCCCCATCCATAATTCATAAGGGCTTTTATCTTCAATTGATGATTTTCCTGTTCTATTCAATACATATGTATATAAGTAGCTGTTTTTGCTAATTCCACACGCAAAGAAAAAACATGGTTGAAACATAATCACGACAACCATTGTATTTTCTATACGAAAAGTTTTTATACCGCAAACAAATTACACTAAACGATAATCAAGTATTTGATTTATATTTTATCATTAAATGGTTACCACTATTAAAAGCTTTGACATGATTATCCAGAAAAATAATATGTTTAAAAAAACTTTTGTGACAAACATATCATGATTTGTTCGCAAAAATAACATTATATTTAAAGTTATAAATAATCATAGAATGGTGTGTGTAACAACAGTGTAGTTGCAAGGTAATCAAATTATAATAAACTTTAACAATTGTTTGTTTTCGGTTGTTCTTCTTCTTCTAAGAGCTTTCAATTTAGTAAAAAATGGGTATATGAAATGTCAAGAGTGTAAAATAACATTAAATAAATAATATTTAGTATCAAAAAATATTAAAACAAAGGTAAGGTGAAAGAAAACATTACAATTAAAGAGGTAAGTAGTAAAGTCAGTATAAAAAGTGATAAAAGTGGCTAAATATTGCATTTAAAAAAATATTTTAAAAAAAAAATATAAAAGGAAAAAAATATACTTTTTGCTTGCCTATATTTTTACAGGTGACGCAAATGATATGCCAACAACATCGGAATCCAATTGGACACAACAAAATGTATTTGCCATAGAAGACTCGGTAGTTCAAGCAATATGCTCTGGCGATTTGTTAAATATTGTACTAATAAATTTGTAACCATTTTAAAAAATATAAAAAAAAAAATAATCAAAACATAAAATATAAACAAATTTATAGTTCCTTTTTATTTAGTAATATAATGATTAGGTGAAAATATATTATGATCATATGGGACTATACTATGGTTGGGTGGGGTCATATTATGATTCGGTGGAGTCATATTATGATCATATGGGACTATACTATGGTTGGGTTGAATCATATTCATATATGGTCATACAATGGTTATAGAAAGCATTTTAATTAAACTTGTTATGATTAAAACTGATCATTACATGGTTAAGCTACAATCATATAATCCAATCATAGTATGAGCCCTTCGATTATGATCGCCACAACCATGTTTTTTTTTTGCGTGCACCCATATTGCATCTGGAAAATCTTCTACTTTATTAGAATACTTAAATGTACGAGCCATCTCAACAACTGTTCTATTCTCTCTTTTACTAGCACATTTCTGTTGAGGAATGAAGGGCGCTGTTAACTTTTAAGTTACCCCATTTTTTCTTGAAAATCATGGTTGTCAAACTAACCCCGATTATCACTTAACAATTATTTAATAGGATGTGAACGAGCTTTTGCTAACATTAAAACTTTTGATTTATAAAGAACCCAAAACGATACTTCGTATATGCATCTTTAAAAATCAATAAATACTTCTTTTTAGAAAATGATGCACTAAGCAGACTACAAACATCTGCCGTCATAAGTTCACCTGGAGTTATAGCTTTAACTCTATGACCAAATGGTAATCGGTGAGATTTTCCATGAATACACGGCTCACAAATATTTCCATTGTTTTTCACGTTGATACCCAAATCTAACTTTAGCATCTTTTGTATATTTCGTTCATTTTGGTGACCCCATCTTTGGTGGTAAAGGTGTAATACATCAGTACCTTCAGCTGCGTTAACTTCTTCAGTAACATCTTGTATTATAGCTTTAATATTGGCTTTGTAAAGAGAACCACCTACTAACCTAGACCCTGTTATTACTATTTTATTGTCAACTATCAAATTACAACTAGTAGATGTTTATATAAAAGGACTATTATCTTGCTTATCTTGAGCAGGAAGCACTGTAATATTAGGTACATATTCGACATCAGTTAAATACAAGGTCTCCACTTTGCTTCTAATTGTTGACTCAATTTTGATTGTACTTTTACTTTCAGCTCTGAGTACTTCTTTACCTGCAGCGTTTATAAAACACGGACTGGCAATTGCTCAAAATCTTGAAAGTTTTGTTTATTGTCAGTTATATGGCATGTTGCTCCTTCCAAAGACTTATTTGACTCGATCTTCACTACGTTCACTTCTCTATTAGGCTTACAATCTGCTATCCACTTGTAACAATTACGTACCTAATGTCCTTTCTTCTTGCAATAATTTCAAATATCGTTTTTCCTTTGAAATTTGTTTGAAGTTTCAACTTTCTTGAACTTTCCCTTTGTTACAAATGCCTCTCCATATACCTTTTCAGTTTTCCCGAAATTCCTTTCATACATCGTTATTTGAGATATGAGGATAGTTCTTTATTTCTTCATTTTTGCTTAGCATCATCCAACTTGATTTGAAGGTATCAAACCTCGATGGCAAAATATGTAAAATTTTGCCTTTGTGTATTCTTTTCTGTTCAATTGTAACTGATGGATCTGGAGGTATTGGCTTATGCAATATTCTATCTATTGCATCCAAAGCTCCTTCATGATAATCCAACAAATCTCTGATTTTTCATTTTCACATTGGCCAATCTGTTTCGCCTTGCAGAATCTTAATATTCTTGCTGAAATCCATTTGCGTATCTTGAAATAACTATTTAAGTCTTGCTCGAAAACTTTTTTGTATTTTTGACTTGAAAATAACGTTTCTTTTTTTGACTTAAAAAAATTTTTTATTTATTTTTACTTCAATAAAATTTTTTGTTAAAAGTTAATTTACACTAAAAAATATATACATACATACATACATATATACAAAAAGTATATATTTGTATTAAAGGAATCTAGAAAACATGAGTTTATAATGTTAACAACAACTAACCTTAGCACAAAATATATTTTCATTACTAATAAAATGACTTTAACTTTTATAGATCCGCAGATCTTTCATTAAATTAATTTTGCGTTCATAGGAGTTGCTAATTCCTGCCCATATAACATAAGTTAACTTATGTCTAAGTTACTCTATGTAAGTTTAAAAAATATAACTTTTATAGTTCATTCAGTATGCCACAACAACTTCAAATACGGATTTTTTCAGATGCCTCCTTGTGCGATTCTCTCTTTTTGGTCAATATATATTAAAAATAAATAAAATTGTGTAAAAAATTTAAAATTTTTTTGTTTTCAAACCGTGTGAAAAAAGACCGTGTAAAAACAAAATTACGTGTATATGCTTTGCCAATTTTTTGCTTAAAAAGGAAAATTGTAAAAGAATTAACAGAAAAATATATTAAGACCAAAGTAATAACTGCTCTTAAGATATTTTATTTGATGTAATTGTGTTGTACAACGTCCACTGGAGGTACAACGTCCACTTATACATACATATTATCTTCTTGGTTTTTTCTTAAATAAACACATAGACATCGTTTTAAATATCTCAGTAATTTACTTATTTTGCATGGGCGGTATCACACCCCTTGATACGATCCTCCCAAGTTTTTATTCAATAAGGAAAATGGTATAAGCGTTAATTGTACAAAATTTGGAGACGGTAAATACATATTAGTTTAAGTAATTTCACAAAATGTGTTTGAATTGTAGATTTTTTGCTTTAATACGCCCATGGACTTCAAAGTGTGTCAAGCTAAGTTTAAAGATTTCAGCTATTATAGTATTCCAAATATCTCAGTTATTATACTTTATTTGCATAGGCGGTGCAACACCTACGATACTATTCTCCCTTAATGATATAAGCGTTAATCATACACAATTTTGAGAGCATAGATACATATAGCAGCTTTTAGGTAATTACACAAAATGTAAGTGAGTTGTATGGAAGCTGCCACGCCTCTCACAATTTTTGGTTCAAATAAGAAAAATTAAATAAGGGTTAATCATACATATTTTTAAAACCATTGATATTACAGTTCTTAAAATATGCAACAAAATATATTTAAGTTGTATGGGCGGTACCACACCCCCTGATCCGATCCTTACAATTTTTGGTTCGAATAAGGAAAATAGTATAAGGGTTAATCGTACAAATTTGTGAGCTGTTCTCTTTGTATTTCATGAAATTTATTTATTGACTTTTTTTGTACAAACCGTCTCCTGAAAATCATGAACCTAACAAAAAATCTGACTAATCGATCCAGCCGTTCTCAAGTGATGCGGTTACATACATGGACCATTTCATTTTTATATATATAGAGGAAGAAGATATACCAAATAAATAGTACAACACAACACAAAGTAAAGAAAGCTGTTTTATTATATTATTTAAAAAACAATAAAAAACATTTTTTTGAGCGTCAAAAAACTGTGAAAAACTACTATTTTTGAGGTACAAAGTAATTTTTAAGAGCTATGTAGGGTGCCTACACACGTTCAAAGTTGTTCAACTTTACTGTGGCTACAATTGTGAGTGAAAAATGTTGATTTCCTGAAAGTTATGAAAGTGAATAAAATAAATTTTTCCTCTAATTAAAAAAAAGTGCAGGAAAATTTTTTTTAAATAATATAATTATTTGGTTTGTTCATCAAACTCTTAACTACATTATTGCCAAACATAGTTAAGCATTATCACCAACTCTGAACTAGCTAATAGACAAAATCTTATGACACCTTTTTTTGGGGACCCACTGATTTTTAGAATCTCTTGAGGATCATAAGAATTGGTCACCTATCGGGCGAAACTGAGTATGTATAGGGTTTTACTACCCTTTGCTGTGTAATCGAACCTATACTGTCAAGTTCTTGCCTTTTTTTACTGTTGCACAGTGTAATCAGTCCAATTAGTTTGTTTCTTTTATTAAGAAACAACAAGTTATACTCTTAAAACTCTTACTGACAATTCGACAATCATAAAAGCAGTTTAAAAAATTCATTTTTGATTAATTAAAAATGTCTGCATAAAAATACTTTTTGTAGGTTATACATACACACTTGCACATACATATTCACATACTTACATAAGTATCTTTTTCAGGTATTTAAACAAAAAAGTTACGTTCTTAAGGTTTATCCTGGAGAGAAGAGGTCTTAGGCATACATTCATATTGATATACTCATGAGATTTTTAGTGTCAGAGATTAACGATTACGATCATTAATTCTGCAACTTTTGCATCAACGTAGATAAATAAGAAAAATATAGAGAATTTTATTTTATGATTTTTTTTGATTGCTAATAATAACAAAAACTCATTATCATTTGATGTTGATTTCTTAAAACTTTTATAATAAAAAGTTAATTAATATTTAGTATAAAGAACCTAAGCTTATATCATTTAACTTTTAAAGTTATATTAAAGTTTAATATTCAATTTACATAACAGGTCCACTAGAAAGAGGATTGCCGGTTTTTTTTTCAAAAAATCTTGTGAAAATACACAGGTTAGTGTATTGATATTTGCACTACAATGGTTTTTAAATTGTTTACTTCTTGTTGAAATTAAATTTGTAAAAAAAATGCACTACTAAAACGAAAAAAGAATACATAGTGCTTTACAAATATATTTATTTTATACACAACAAGCTTTTAACCCGCTACTTCGTAAGCGCATTATTCCATATTTGTTTAACCTTCAAATTCAGTTTAACAGAATTCACGAAAAGCTTCATATAAGCTTCTACTATTTTTTAGACAACTATTTGATGGAAAAATTAAGACACTAGAATGGGGACTAAAAAAGTTCCAAAAAGGGGGAAACCCGGGAAAACGCGTTTAATAGTCAATTACTAGGCCGATTTGGGTAATATTTGAAACACGGATTCCTTCAAACATAAAAAATAGTATGAAAAAATAAAATTTTAAAAACAATAGTAATGGGTAAGAGAAAGGTAAAATTCGGGTATTCGGCCTATCGCTCCTAATTGAGATAAAAAAATCATATAGTGGGCGAAAAAGTACTTTTTCAACTTTTAGGGT